>MDKI01242530.1:0-36064 GCA_005239505.1 Nicotiana paniculata
TAATGATTAATTCATTCATTTTTTCTAACAAAATTGTGAAATTTGTTCCTTAAATGATATGAGCATTAAATCAAATGATATTACTCTTAATTAATTTATAACTAGACAAAAACTAAGTTAGAATTAATCACTACATTTTTTTTATAAGTGTTAGAGTTAAAATAGGTTTAAAATTGGACTTGGACCAAATTACCCACGCCCAAACTCCCTTCTCCCTAACACCAAATCCGGACCAGCCCAAACCCCTCACCCAGCCTGCCCCAGCTTAACCCAAACGACGCCGTTTTAGGCCCAGTCAATCCCAACCATTGATCTGTCCATGATCCAACGGACCGGAACTGGCCATTCCTTTCCGCATTTAAGTGTCCAAACGCCCCACCATACCCCCATTTCGATCCAAACCCAACCCCTGCCTCAAACCCTAGCCGCCCTATCTCCTTCATCTCTCTCAAACTCTAAACCCTAGCCCCTGAAACCCCACCGCCGTCCGGCCACCTTAACCACTCCAATCAATCCCAAATCTCTACCAGACAACCACCATTACCTCCTCTACCACCTCCCGTGTCAACTCCCTTGAAAAAACCGATGGACTTGCTGGGGTTTCAGATCTAAGAATCTGAAAACCCCCGAAATCTCTCCCCGGACGATTCGAGGGCAACCAATGGGTTAGACCTTCATGGGTCGATTGCTCTTAACTAGAGCAATCGATTCATGAAGGTTTGATTCATTTTTCTGTTGAAAGAAAACCCCCATCAGATCTGGTAAGGCCCAGTGACCCCCTCCTCTTTTCCCAGGCCCAGTACTTTTAACACGAATCTCCTCTCCTCTTTATTATTTATGTGCACCATTAAAACCAAAATCATGCTAATCACTGCTTTCATTCACGTTTTATGCTCGATCTGTTAATATCTCATTCTAACTTTTTATGTTTTCTTCTAAATTTGCATGCGTTGATTAGGTAGCATCCATGTTTAGGTTTTAAGATTTTCTGTTAATCCTTAACTAATTAGATTTTCTGTCTTTTTCCCTATTAAAAGTTGATTACAAATAGTTCGTCTAATTGATTTATATTCAGGTTGTTCAGATTTGTTTGTTTACTGTTTGTCCCCAAGTGATATGGCCCCTTTTTCGATTATTTGCTTCCCTGCTTTCACGAATAGGTTAGATTAGGTTCATCGATTGATTGTCGATTAATTAGGTTAGTACTTGATTCTGAACCAGTGAACAGTCATGAGTCAATCAAGGTGACAAAATTTCTAAAAAATACCTAGGTTTAATAATTAGCTAAGTCTTTAATTTTAGTCAAAGTAGTCGAGTTGACTTAGCTCAAGTAAATCAGTTAACCCAAGTTTAAGCAATTAAACTCATCGACTTAAATCAAGTAACAAGCTATTAAACTAGGAATTAACACCTAGTAATGAAATTAATTTAAACCCAGGTAACTAATAAGTATGGTTGGAAACCAACACGAAAAACCTAATTAACCAATTAAGCTAATGGTCTAACCTAACTTCCTAAAAAGAGACTAGACTCCTAGTCTTATTAAAGGTTAAGTATAATTTGCTAAGTTAGAATTAACCAACACTAGCTAACCTCAATCTCAATACAGGTCCAAAATTAGTAGAGATTAAGCACACTAATTAATCAAGTTTAAACAGCTTAATTATTTTCATTTTTGATCTAAGACAACTAGTCTGGTTCAATTGTGCATTTGAGTTAACTAAGCTTAAGAACAATTGATTCACTTAGTCTCACATTTAAATAATTCCAACGTTTTCAATCTAGAAATTAATTTAGGTAGCTTCTTGAGTATTTAACTGAAAATAAAATCTCTTTAAGACAATTAGGTTGAGGTTAATGGACTAAAACAGATTCATTTAACCTAAGTTAAGAAAACTTAATTGACTAACCTCCATTGAGTTTAATTAAACTGATGATTAAATGACTTAAACATAGATAAGTAGTATGAAAGCCAACTCTAGGCATTTAATCAACTAATCTTCATTCAATTGACTCAACATTAGTTAAGAACAATTAGTTGTCATCCAAAAGAACCCTCTAGACTAGATAAATATTAGGAAAGTCGATAGAAGGGTAATTTCAAGGGCTGGAATGTTCTGGAAGGTACAGCTGTCCCAAAAGGATAGGGTTGACAGCTTTACTTGTACCTTTTTCAGCTCATTTAGGATAGGGAATATGCTGAGCATATCCCATCCCAACTATCCCTATATATACACACACTCTTTACCACTAGAGGAGAGTTTTTCAGACCCTTCTTTGGAACTTTTTGGACTGAAAAATACAAATTTTGACTAACTAATAGACTTAAAAAAAAAACAGAAAGGAAAAGGATTTGCAGTAGGAGGGGAAACAATCTGAACCTAAGTTGGTTTATAGCTATGGTTTTCTTTCCTAAAAGGATTTGGTTTTGTTTGCTGCCTTGGTCCAATCATTTTGGTATTCCTGCTGGACTGTTTTTTTCCTGGAAATTTTCTTCCAAACATTCATACCCAAGATTTCTGGGTGTATTCTTGCTGGACTGTTTGGTCTTCTCTGGGGTTGTTGTTTATTGTTGTTGGGTTTCTCTTCTTTTTTCTGCTGATTTCTATTTGCCTGACCTTTATTTGGTCAGGACTTTCTGTTGTTATCCTACTCTTAAAGGTATGTAAAACTGAGTTTCCCTTTATATATGAAATCTGAAGATCTGAAATCTGTTGTCTTTCCCCCATGAATCTGCATTTTTATTTGCTTAGACTTATTTCTGTATAAACTTATGTGCATAAATATGGAGTAACACATTATGTTTTGTTTGGATTCTAATCTCTGAATTTTACATAAGTTTGCTTCATCTTAAAACTGCTTGTGTATGTCTGTGCAACCAATGTTTATGTTGAAAAAATAGCATCAAAGGTAATGAACTTAACCTCTCATGGTTAAGTTCATCCTACAAAGATGCTGAAATACTAGTTTATTCCAGGTTTTAGATATCTAGATACTGTTATGAAACAGCACTAGGGTAGATGAATTTGACCCTCCATAATGGTCAAATTCACCCCATATCAGGTGCTTAAACAATAGTTTAGTTGCTGAAAGTCACCCTCTTAAGGGTATAAAATAGGTGATCAAAAAGGGCATTGGAATAAGGGATCTGGACTCTTTAAATGTCCAGATTCATTCTCTAAAAATGCCTAAATTATCAAAGTCCCTGTATAGTTTGGAATTATCTTAGCATCAGCACTAGGGTAGATGAATTTGATTTGTTGATAATCAAACTCACCCCATGATAAGTGCACAAATGTTAGTATGTTGGCTAAAGTTTACCCTCAAATGGGGTATAAAGTATGTAGTTGAGAAGGCCATTAGAGTGAGAATCTGAACCCTTGGATGGTCAGATTCATCCTCTAAAAATTCCTAGATAAGCATATTTCCTATAGAGTTTAGTATTATGTTAGTTTTAGCACTTGGGTAGATGGATTTGACTCTTTAATAGTCAAATTCACCCCTAGGTCGTGCCTAAACAGTGGCCTAGGGTGCTGAAAATTACCCTTTACGGATATAAAAATTGATAATCAAAGGCTCCTTAGAGGAAAGAATCTGAATCCTTTATTATGATCTGATTTATCCTCTTAAAATGCCTACATAACCAAGTCAAGGAATTAACATGGACTGAAGGTCCAGAGTATGAAAATGACATTCCGGAGTTGAGTTGATCCTTTTATGATCATACTCACTGAGAAAGCGCATAAATAATTCTGCCAGATAGTATGGTTTAAACACGCGCAATATCAGGATTAAAACTGACCTCTTCATGGTCAGTTTGGTTTTGGTAATTTCACAACACCAAATTATATTCTACAGATTACAAAGAGAAGGCTCGAACATAAGGCTTCCAATTAGTTAGAATCTTATTTTTAGTTTTCTTTCATGCTGGAAAGTGTATAGTGGCAGTCAAGTTACAACCCCCCTGTATTTCTTTAGCTTTTATTGTAATGTAATTTAAGACTGGACTGTACGCTTAATTTCAGTTTTATTCACGTTCCTGAAATCTTGAGTTTACATTTTGTCTGTTATGCAATGATATTAGACAGAAGAACGTATGAAAAATCTGTCTAAACACCCCGTTTGGATTTTGGAAAAAATGGTTATTTCAAATTCAGTAGAGTTTCAACATGAATAGAATCAGTAGATTATCTTCAGCTTATCTTGTGTCTCATAAATTTGCAAAAAATCAATGTATACATATGCGTGAACTCTAATACTTTAGATGCATGAGATTAGGTTGTTTAGAATTGGTAAGGATTACTGTTTCAAAATTAATAAAACCGCCTGTGGTATGATCTTTGTTAGAAATCATAAAATTCTGGAAAGAATAGAGTGATTCCAGCTTGCCCATTCGTATCAGACATAACAAGTAACATATTTAGATATCTGAATTTCATAAGTGTATATATCTGAACGAACAAGGGATGTTCTGATTCCCACGTTTGCCATCATAGTAGTCCTATCATAAGGAGAGCTGACTTAGGATGGCCTAATGTGATAAAACGGGGCTAGATGAGGCCATAGCCCATAAGATGTTCTCTTAGAGTAATGAATATCGTTTTAGGAGATCTTCTAGGTAGAATGAATACCTTTAGTTCGAAATTTTGATAAAAAATCAAATATTATACCAAAGCTACCTAACCAACACTCGGGAGCGACAACTCATGTCCCCGTCTTCAACTTCAAATTATAATAAAAATCACATGTTGTAATTACGGGTGCATTTCATGTGGCGTAATTATAATGTGTCTAAAAATGACAAGTGCACACCATCGTGACTTGTTTTCAAGTTAAGTCCATAAATATTAAAAGCGGCTGAAAAGTGAAAAAGGCTAAAAGCACAATAGGCAAAAATATGTAAATAATCAGACGATTTAGGCCAAATAATAATAGTTAAGCGACCGTGCTAGAACCACGGAATTCGGGAGTGCCTACCACCTTCTCTCGGGTTAACAGAATTCCTTACTCAGATTTCTGGTCGCAGATATTTTAAACAGAGTCAAAATTTCCTCAGTTTGGGGTTTCAATAAATAAATGGTGTCCCGGAACACCGTAAAAAATCCGGGTGGCGACTCTGAAACTACTAAATAAATCCCAAATCCGCATAATGTCACTTAAATTGGAAAAAACTCCCGTATCCAAGTCTGTGTCGGAAAAAGGAGGTGTGACAGCAGCAGGTTACCTTGAGTCTCATCATCAACGATCTGCGCAGCTACCAACAACCATAACCTGAAGCTGCACAGAAAATGGTGCAAAAGTGTAGTATGAGCACACCACAGCGGTGCCCAGTAAGTATCAAGACTAACCTCGGTGAACTAGTGACAAGGACTAGTCAAGACACCACTGGTCTAATAAGTAAAAAGGCAAGATGTATAAATGTCCGAACCAAACTATCTATCTAAAGATTTCTCAATGTATTTAACGATACAATCGAATAAGGCGGAAGAAAATCAATAATCACGATCAACGGACAACGTAATAGAAATACGCAAAGAGAATGGAAAGGATGCAATCCAAATGGCGGGAACTACAACCCAACAAAAACACAAGCAACTCAGCACTACATCAGTTTATTCACGTCAGGCCTTAGCCAATGACTCAATAAAACTTGTCAAACCTTCGAGTGAAAACCCTTAAATCGTGAGTTCCTTTTGAAAACCTTAAAGACATAATCATTTCGGAATAGAGAAATTTCTTCTTTGAAACATAGTTTCTCTGAATGTATATTTATATATTTTTATAAAGAGAAATCTTTATAACAGAGTCTCTTCAAGTACGGGGTGTTCAAATACACTTTCCCCAATGGTGCTCATTCAAGTATCATCAAAATACGTGATGTTTCAAATATATTTTTCCAAGTACTTCTCTTTCAAATATCATCAAAACACGTGATGTTAAAAATATATTTTCCCAAGTACTGCTCTTTCAAATATCATCAAAACACGTGATGTTGAAAATAAATTTTTCCAAGTACTGCTCTTTCAAATATCATCATTCTACAAGACAAAAGTTTTTCAAATATACTTTCGAAAAGAAGTCCTTTAGACATAACTTTTCCTGGAGATAATTGCTTTTCAGCTCTACTTTTCAATATATATGTTTATATCTTTCGATTCAAATCTCCTCAGTCATAAACTACCGAAACTCAGTCCACCACTCAGAATTTATCATGCAATGCAGTACATGGGGAAAGCTCCCGGATCTCTATCCGTAGTCCCAATTTAAATATGAGATGCAGTACAGGGGGAAATCTCCCAGATCTCTGTCCGTAGTCCCAATTTAAATATGCGATGCAGTATAAGGGGAAAGCTTCTGGATCTCTATCTGTAGTCCCAATTTAAATATGTGATGTAGTATAGGGGGAAAGCTCCCTGATTTCAATCCGTAGTCCCAATTTTAATATGTGTTGCAGCCACTGAGGAAAACAAGCAGAATGCGAGAGAAGACAACATATATTGCCACAACCGGCGCGAAAGTAAACAAGGCCGAACACAACGTGCGATGAGCAAATCATTACAAAGGCTTAATTCACAAAAGTAGTAACAACTCACTCATAAGAAGTATCCACTGAGAGGAATGGCAAACACAAAGAGAGAATAACATAACGAGGGGAAAACAAGACAAATATAGTAACAATTCTATATATTCATGTTTGCAACCAAGAAACCAAATCATCCCGGCCAGGAAATCAGCTATAACCAATCTCACCGAGACAATTAGCTTCACCGAATAAACTCAGTTTGAGCAATGCTCAGTAAATAGGCAGCATATGAAGGAAGACATAGCATAACGGTAGGAATAAAACGAAGTCTTCATTTAAGTCAATTAAGATCATATAAGAAACAAGGAATGCTAGGCAAGTACTTCTAACTTGAACATGAGGAGATGAGATTAGAAATCAGGAATTCAGATATAACAAGTTCAATTCTTATACGGGGAACAAAAGGACCCAAAGATCCCTAAAGGCAATCTATTTGCAAATAAGTTCGAGTACACATCCGTCACCTCGCGTACTCGGACCACAATCAACATAGAAGACTCAATCCTAACGGGTAGTTCCCCCCCACAAGGTTAGGCAAGATACTTACCCCAAAAACGACAACCCGGTACTCAAAAATAGACTTCTCGGGCGGCTCAAAATCAACTAAAACAAATTCAAAAGACATAAAACGTATAAGGAACGATTCCGAATAATAAAGTCTCAGTCTTTGCAAGTTTACAAAAATCGACAAAAAGTCGACTCCCGGGCCCGCACCTCAAAACCCGACAAATTTTACAAATTCCGATTACCCATTCAGGTACGAGTTTACCCGTATTTTATCCAATTCCGATAACATTTGGTCATTCAAATAGTGAATTTTTATTTTTTGAAGTTTTCTTTCAAAACCCACAATCCCCTCAACCCAAAACACAATTTAAATGATAAAAACAAAAACTAATTCGTAAAATATATTTAATTCTAGTGGAAGAACACTTACCCATTCGATTTGTATGAATATCCCTCAAGAAAATGGCCAAAAACCGAGTTGTAGAAGAAAACATATCTTTAAAATGGTGAAACCCCTGATTTTGGAAACTTATAATCTGCCTAGGCTTTTAAAGCATCGCGATCGCAGGGATCGATGCGCGATCGCATTGAAGGAAAATGAAGCTGGCTCAAAATGCTTTATGCGATCGCGGAACAGCTTGTGTGATCGCGTATAATGAGTAAGTTGGCTTTTGCGATGACGGACGAACTATTGTGATAGCAGTGAAAGAATTTACTGGGCGAGTCAGACACTCTATGCGATAGCGGATCCTTCTATGCGATCGCATAGAAGGAAACCAGATGACTGTTTTCAGCAGTTCAAAATAGGGAAAATGGACCTGGAACCTATCTGAAACACACCCGAGCTCTCGAGGCTCAAAACCAAATATACACATACCCTCAAAAACATCCTACAGACTTATTTGAGTAATCAAAACACCAAAAAAACATCATAAGCATCCAATTAAACCTCAAAATCAATGAAATTTCTAAAAACTTCTTTAAACATCATTTTTTTGAATTTAAGGTGCGAATCACGTAAAACTAAATCCTTTTCTTACCAAATTTCACAGATAGCACATATATGACATATTGAACCTGTATCGGGCTCCGGAACCATGATACGGGCCCGATATCACAGGTTTCACCTCAAATTTCATTTTCAAAAACCATTATATATTTAAGAAAACAATTTTCTTCAAAAATTCATTTCTCAGGTTTGGGACCTCGGAATTTGATTCCGGCCATACGCTCAAGTCCTATATGTTCCTACGTACCCTCCAGGACCATCAAATCACGGGCCCGGGTCCGGGTATGTTTACCAAAAATGTTGACAGAAGTCAACTTTATTCCAATTTCCAATACAAAATAATCATTTTTATCAATTTTTCACAAAAAGGCTTCCTGGCTACATGCCGGGTTGCACACGCAAGAGAGGTGACATAAAAGGAGGTTTTCATGACCTCGGAACACATAATTAGCTAGAAATGGGTCATCTCAATTGTTGATTTTTTTTACTAGCTTCAGGGAGCCAAAGTGTTTTCCAACATTGACTTGAGATCTGGGTATCACAAGTTGAATATTCGGGATTCTGACATTCCGAAGACTGCTTTCAGGACCAGATACGGTCATTATAAGTTTTGGTTATGTCATTTGGGTTGACCAATGCCCTAGCTGCGTTCATGCAATTGATGAACAACGTGTTTCAGCCTTACCTTGATTCCTTCGTAATTGTGTTCATTGACGACATCCTGGTTTATTCTCGTAGCCAGGAAGAGCATGCTCATCATTTGAGAGTTGTGTTACAGAGGTTGAGGGAGGAGAAGCTTTATGAGAAATTCTCCATGTGTGAGTTTTAGCTTGGTTCGGTAGCTTTCTTGGGGCACGTGGTGTCTAGTAAGGGTATTCAGGTTGATCCGAAGAAAATAGAGGCGGTACAGAGTTGGCCCAGACCGTCCTCAGCTACAGAGATTAGTAGTTTCCTTGGTTTGGCGGGATATTACCGTCTCTTTTCGGAGGGATTTTCTTCTATTGCTTCACCTTTGACAAGATTTTCCCAGAAGGGTGCTTCATTCAGATGGTCTGATGAGTGTGAGGAGAGCTTTCAGAAGCTAAAGTCAGCTTTGACTACAGCTCCGGTACTAGTTTTTCCTACTGGTTCGGGTTCTTACAGAGTCTATTGTGATACTTCTGGAGTTTGTTTGGTTTCAGTATTGATGCAGGACGGTAGGGTGATTGCCTACGCGTCTAGAAAGTTGAAGGTGCACGAGAAGAATTATCCAGTGCACGATCTTGAGTTAGCTGCCATTATTCATGCCTTGAAGATTTGGCGGCATTATTTGTATGGAGTGCAATGTGAGATTTTCACTGATCATCATAGTTGGCAGTATCTGCTGAGGCAGAAGGACTTGAATTTGCGTCAGAGGAGATGGTTAGAGCTTCTCAAGGATTATGACCTCACTATTTCATATCATCCGGGAAGGCCAATATAGCGGCTGATTCCCTGAGTCGCAGAGCAGAGAGTTTGGTGAGCCTAGCCTATCTTCCAGTAGCGAGCGGCCATTAGCCCTTGATGTTCAGGCCTTAGCGGGTCAGTTGGTGAGATTGGATCTATCTGAGCCCCCGTGGGTGTTGGCTTGTGTAGCTTCCAAGTCTTCTCTTTACGATTAGATTAGAGCACGCCAGTATGATGATCCACGTTTGCTTGTTCTTTAGGATATGGTCCATCGCAGTGATGCTAGGGATGTGGTTATTGGTGATGATGGGGTCATGAGGATGCAGGGCCGGATTTGCATGCCCAATGTAGATGGCCTTCGAGATTGGATTCGAGATGAGGCCCATAGTTTGCGGTATTACATATATCCGGGCACCGCAAAGATGTATCAGGACTTAAAGAAGCATTATTGGTGGAGGAGGATGAAGAAAGATATTGTGGAGTTTGTGGCTCGGTGTCTCAATTGTCAACAGGTCAAGTATAAGCACCAGAGACCAGGTGGATTGCTTCAGAGATTTGATATTCCGGAGTGAAAATGGGAGCGGATAACCATGGACTTCGTAGTTGGACTCCCACAGACTTCGAGGAGGTTTGATGCTATATGGGTTATTGTGGATCGGCTGACCAAGTCCACGCAGTTCATTCCTGTTGGTACTACATATTCTTCGGAGAGGTTAGCTGAGATTTATATCAGGGAGATTGTCTGATTGCATGGGGTTCCAGTTTCTATCATTTCCGTTAGACGCACTCAGTTCATATCTCAGTTTTGGAGAGCCGTACAGAGAGAGTTGGGTACTCAAGTGGAGTTGAGCACAGAGTTTTATCCTCAGACCACGAGCAGTTGGAGCGTACCATTCAGATTATGAAGGATATGTTGCGTGCTTGTGTGATTTCCTTTGGTGGTTCATGGGACCAGTTTCTGCCTCTAGCGGAGTTTGCGTATAATAAACACTATCAGTCGAGTATCGAGATGGCTCCGTATGAGGCTTTATATGGTAGGAGGTGCAGATCTCTGGTTGGTTGGGTTGAGCCGGGCGAGGCTAGGCTATTGGGCACAGACATGGTTCAGGATGCGTTGGGTAATGCGAAGTTGATTCAGGAGCAGGTTCGCACGGATAAGTCTAGACAGAAGAGTTATGCGAACCGGAAGGTCCGAGATGTGTCTTTCATGATTGGGGATAAGGTGCCGATGAAGGTATCACCCATGAAGGGTATTATGAGATTCGGGAAGAGGGGAAAGCTGATACCCAGGTTCATTGGGCCATTTGAGGTGCTTCTGAGGGTTGGGGAAGTGGCTTATAGGCGTGCTATGCCTCCTCTTCTATTGAGTATTCATCCGATATTCCATGTTTCGATGCTCCGGAAGTATGTCGGTGACATGTCTCATGTTTTGGACTTCAGCGCGGTTCAGCTAGAGGGGATATGTCATATGCAGTAGAGCCAGTGGCTATTTTGGGTCGACAGGTCAGGAAGCTGAGGTCTAAGGATATAGTTTCAGTGGAGAGGGCATCCGGTGGAGGATTCCACCTAGGAGACCGAGCGGGAGATGTGGGACAAATATCCTCACTTATTCGAGACTCCAGGAATGTTTCTAGACCCGTTCGAGGATGAATGTTTGTTTAAGAGGGGGAGGATGTAACTACCCAGCCGGTCGTTCTGTGAGATTCACCCCGTTTCCCCCATTTCTGCATTTGTTATATATTTCTAGCTTGTTTTTGTTGTGTTGGGTCAGTTGGTTTGGGTCAGGAGTGGTCATGGTGATAATTGAGGCATTTAGTCTCCTAAAGTAGCCTAAAAGTTGAGAAAGTCAATGGAGAGTTGACTTATTGGTGAACGACCTTGGAATGTTGATTTTATCGCTTAGATAGCTTCGTTAGGTGATTCGGGGCTTAGGACTATATTCTGAATGAAGTTTTGATGTCCGATGTAGAATTAGGCTTGAATTGGCAAAAGTTAGTTTTTTGCTTTTTCTGGCTGGCAGTGGAATATAGGCTATCGGGGTCGGAATGGGATTCCGGAAGTTGGAGCAGGTCCGTACTGTCATTTTGGATATGTTTGTAAAATTGTAGGTCAATCAGAGGTGTTTCGGTTGGTTTCGGCGTAGTTGGAAAATTTTTGAAGTTTCAAAGTTTATAGGCTTGAATTTGATGTAATTTTGATGTTTTCATGTTGTTTTGAAGGCTCGAATAAGTTAGAATAATGCTATGGGTGTGCTGGTATGTTCGGTTGAGGCCCCGAGGGGCTCAGGATTGATTTTAGATGGTTGGCGGAGGCTTGAACTTGGAAAATTGCAGTAAATGGCCGCTGGTGTATGTTTCTTGTGTTGGACGCACCTGCGCAAGGGTAGCTGCAAGTGCAATGTCATAGGTGTGAAAGGATGTGCGCAGGTGTGAAAGGATGTGCGCAGGTGCGAAAGGAGCCTAGGCAGGGGAAATCCGCAGGTGCGAAAAGATGGCCGCATCTGCGAAGTCACAGGTGCGGAAGTGTGGCCGTAGGTGCGAGAATTGGTCTGTTAGTAGGATTGCGCAGGTGCGCACCTGGGACCGCAGGTGTGAGTAAGTGTCCGTAGGTGCGGGAATAGCTGGACAGAACAGTATAAAAGATGCCTCTGCGAAATTTTTTTCATTCCACCATTTTTGCATGCGGTTGGAGCTCTTTTGAAGGAAAATTGGAGAGGAAATTCGTGGTTCTTCAGTAAAGGTAAGTTCTCTGGTTATTAAAGACGTTTCTATGCTATTTTGTTCAGATTAGGTATGTAAATTGAAGGATTAAAGTAATTAAAGGTTGGGAAGAATGGGTAGAGGATTTGGAAATTCTTTTGGTGTATGGGTAGGCAATTGTGGTCCGATTGCGGTGCTTTTGGTATGTATAGAATCGTGGGAGGTCGAGGTTTCTAGTGATGTAAAATTTATCGAGTTCCGAGGCGTGGGCTCGAGGCTCGGGTGTGGCCGAATTTTGAGCTTATTGTATAATTCGATTGGGTTGTGTCCCTTTGGTATATATTAATGATGTTAAGCTGATTTTTGCTAGATTCGGAGCAATCGAGAGCCAACTTGAGGGGCGAGAGCATAGCGGACTAGTGTTGTGGCCCGATAAATGTAAGTTATGGTTATAAATCTTGTCATGAAACCTGTGATATCGAGTCTGTATTATGGTTCCAAAGCCCGGTACAGGTTTGATATGATTTATATGTGTTATTTGTGAAGTTTGGAAATAAACGGACTTCGTTTGGCGTGATTCATACCTTAAATGCAAAATTTGAAGTTTATGAAGTTTTTGAGAATTTATGTAGATTTTGAGGTTTAATTCGATGTTTATGATGTTATTTGGGTTGTTTAATTACTTGAATAAGTCTGTAGGATGTTTATGAGGTTGTGTGTGTATTTGGTTTGGAGCCCCGAGGGCTCGGGTGAGTTCACGGTAATTATCGGAGTGCAAAACTTGGTATAAATCTGGTGTTTTATTGTTATTGCTGGTGTCCAGGTAACTGCCCTATGCGAACGCATTAAAGGGAGTGCGAACGCATAGGGTAGTGTGGGGTCTGGGTAAACTATACTCTATGCGAACGCAATTGCAAGGATGCGAACGCGGACCTATAGGGAGAAGACCCTATGCGAACGCATCAACTAGTTGCAAACGCACGGGGTCAAAAGGTCTGGGGAACCAGGTGGTGAGAATCCCTGTGCGAATGCACCAGTTGGGGCGCGATCGCGGAAGGAAGGCTAGGATAGCCTGTGCGAACGCACGACACATGTCGTGATCACACTGAGTAAGATCGCCCAGTTATTTCTAAGTCTAAAAACATAACCATTTCGGGATTTCTACTAAAATTCATAAACCCTCTTCTTCTCCAAAGCCCATAGGCGATTTTTGAAGAGCTTCTTCACCATTATATTTTAGGTAAGTAATCGTTAACTTGTTTCCTTTCATTTTCATCAACATCTATTAGATTCTAGGCCTAAAAACATGAGATCAAAGGTAGAAACTGGGATTTTTGGGTAGAGTTAGGGCCTTTTGAATTTTTGGGAATTTGACTTGTTTTGGGGTCGGATTTCAAAAAAAATTGTTTATTCTGGCTCGTGGGTGAATGGGTAATCTGGTTTTGCTCGGAACCTCGTGTTTCGACCAAGCGGGCCCGGGGTCAATTTTTGGAAACTTTGGAAGAATGTTGGGAAATCTATAATTAGGCATTCAAGTTGAATTGTTTAGCATTTATTGATGTTATTGAGTCGATTATGTTTAGATAAAATTAATTTGGAGTCGAGTTAATAAGGAAAGCAGCACTAGAGACTTGATTTGGATTTCTTGGAGTCGAGGTAAGTATCTTTCCTAACCTTGTGTGGGGGAACTACCCCTTAGGATTGAGTCTTCTATGTTGATTGTAGTATGTGTACGTGAGGTGACGAGCGCATACTTGTGCTAATTGTTGTAAATCCGGATTTACAACAATTAGCACAAGTATGCGCTCGTCACCTCACGTACACATACTACAATCAACATAGAAGACTCAATCCTAAGGGGTAGTTCCCCCACACAAGGTTAGGTAAGTATCTTTCCTAACCTTGTGTGGGGGAACTACCCCTTAGGATTGAGTCTTCTATGTTGATTGTAGTATGTGTACGTGAGGTGACGAGTGTGTACTCGATCTTGTTTGATAATAGATTGCCCTTTAGGGATTTTAGGTCCTTATGCTCCCCGTATATGAATTGAACTTGTTATATCTGAATTCCTGGTTTCTAGTCTCAACTCTTCCTTTTCAAATTAGACGTGCTTACCTAGTATTCCTTGTTTCTTATAAGATCTTAATTGACTTAAATGAAGAATTTGTTTTTCCTACCGTCATGATATGTCTTCCTTCATATGCTGCATATGTGACTAGAACTAGTATAATCTCTCTCTATAAATGTCTAACAAGAAATTGGAATATCTATACGTTGGTCAAGCATGACCGTGAGTCGTACCTTGTGACTTTAATGATTCTCCTCTTAAGCATTACTTGTGTCTAATTGATGGTCGCCCGTGTTGATGGTATTATTTGATGTTACCTATTTACTGAGCATTTGTTCAAACTGAGTTTATTTGGTGAAGCTAATTGTCTAAGTGAGATTTATTTTAGTTGATTCCTTCCCGGGATGATTTGGTTTCTTGGTTGTGAACTTGAATATGTAGAATTGTTTCCATATTTTCCTTGTCTTCCTCTCGTTATGTTGTTCTCTCTTTGTGCTTGGCATTCCTCTTAGTGTCTACTTCTTATGAGCTAGTTGTTACAACTTTTGTGATTTAAGTCTTTGTATTGATTTGCTCATCGCACTTTGTATTCGGCCTTGTTTGATTCCGCGCCGGTTGTGGCAATATATGTTATTTCTATCGCATTTTGGTTGTTGTCCTTAGTGGGCGCATTGCATATTTAAATTTGGACTACGGACAGAGATCCGAGAGCTTTCCCCCTGTATTGCATATTTAAATTGGGACTACGGACAGAGATCCAGGAGCTTTCCCCCTGTACTGCATCACATATTTAAATTGGGGCTACACATAGAGATCTGGGAGCTTTCCCCTTGTACTGCATCGCATGTTTAAATTAGGACTACAGACAGAGATCCGGGAGCTTTCCCCTTGTACTGCGTTGCATGACAAATTCTGATCTGCGGACTGAGCTCTGATAGTTTTATGATTGAGGCGAATTGGATCGAAGGATATAAATATATATATTGAAAAGTGTATTTGAAAAGCATTTGTCTTGCAGAATAATGATATTTGAAAGAGCAGTACTTGGGCAAATATATTTTGAACATCACGTATTTTGATGTTATTTGAAAGAGCAGTACTTTGGAAAATATATTTTGAACATCACGTATTTTGATGATATTTGAAAGAGCAGTATTTGGGAAAATATATTTTGAACATCACGTATTTTGATGATATTTCAAAGAGCAGTATTGGGGAATGTATATTTGAGTAACACGTATTTTGAAGAGACTATGTTGTTAATTTCTCTTATTAAAAATATATAAACATGCATTCCGAGAAAGTATGTTTCAAAGAAGAAATTTCTCGATTTCAAAATGATTATATCTCTAAAGCTTTCAAAATAAACTCACGATTTAAAGGTTTTCATTTGAAGGTTGACCAATTTTATTGGATTTATTGGCTAAGGCCTGTCGTAGATAAATTGATGCAGTGCTGAGTTGCTAGTGATTTTATTGGGTTGTGATTCTCGCCATTTTGATTGCATTCTGTCCATTCTCTTTGCATATTTCTATCATGTTGCCCGTTGATTGTAATTCCGTATTATTCGATCGTATTGTTATTTATATGAAACATATTTTGTTAGATATTATGTTTCGGTCTTTTATGCATTTATGCCTTTCTACTTATTAGACCGGTGGTGTGTTGAATAGTCCTCGTCACTACTTCACCGAGGTTAGTCTTGATACTTACTGGGCACTCGTGTTGTGCACTCATACTACACTTCTGCACATTTTTGTGTGCAGCTTCAGGTTATTGTTATTGGTAGCTGCGCAAATCATTGCTGAGGAGACTCAAGGTAACCTGCTGCTGCGTTCGTAGGCTTCAGAGTCACCTTCCTATTTTATTTCTATTTAATTGTACTTAGTTATTCCTAGACAGTTGTATTTAGATTTGATAGAAAGATTTCGTAAAGCTTATGACTTGTAGTTACTGGGTTTTGGGAAATTGTAAATTCTGTCAAGAATTCTATTTTGAATTTTTTTTAAATTTCTTTATTATTGTTGTTGTTCAGTGGAAATGTTAGGCTGAACTAGTCCCTAAGACTAGGTGCCATCACGATACCCAACGGAGGGAGATATTGGTCATGACAGGTCGGTATCATAGCTTTAGGTTCATAGGTGCTATGAGTCATAAGCGGGTTTGGTAGAGTCTTGCGGATCGCTACGGAGACATCTGTACTTATCTTCGATAGGCTACAGAACTATCAGGACAATTTCACTTCCTTCATTCCTGTCGTGCGAGTTCATTGATCTTGAATTTTGAAATTATCGTTCCATTCTCTCACCGATGGTGAGGACACGAGCGGCGCTTCCAGATGATGTTACTCTAAAGCAAATGTCGCAAGGGTAAGAGACAGAGGCCAACGAGGAGCATGTGCCGCAATTAAGATGTCTACCAGAACAGCCGTTGAGGAGTCGCCAGTAGCACTAGTTGGGGGACAAGTACTGGGGATGCCTATTGCTACCTCGGATTTTAAGAGACCTGAGCGCAGATTTTAGTACAATTGGTACATCGACTCAAGCAGGGTTGATTTTTTGTGCATCAATTACTTCACAGATAAGGGGAGGAGTTCAGACTCCCACCGTCTACACTCCACAGAAGCGAGATCATATTGGTCAAGTTCTAGTTGTCACGGCAGCACGACATGTGGTTTCAGTTCAGCCCGTGGTTAGGACAACAACATCGGAAGTAGAGCACCTTGGGATGTAGAGGTACTTGAAGTACCACCCTTCTATCTTTCAGTGGATCAGCGACAGGTAATGCCCAGAGTTTCTTGGGGAGTGTCACCATATTCTTCGTACTTCATGTATTGTGGAGACAAGCGGGATTGCTTTTGTCACGTCTCAGGTCTAGGGTAGTGGGTTAATCAGCGGTGGCGGCATATGAGTTGGGGTAATCTGGCCGACTTAGCTTCACTAGCATGGATTCAATTCTTTAGAGATGCTTTGCGAGAGTTGCACTTCAGATCCTTCGGGATGTGCGGCGCGTAGAGTTTAGCAGTTGCGTCAAGGCGCTGTGTCACATTTGGAGTATGCCGTTGGATTTAGTGTGTCGACCAGATATACACATCACTTGATTGTTTTAGTTAGGAGGCGAGTCCGTAGATTCATTGAGGGACTCAAGCATGGTATGGCATATTGGGACAACCAGTTCAGTTGCATTACCAGCTTCGCATGGGAGCGTTTCAGGTACTCATTGACTCAGAGGATCCATATTTTATGTTTTGCACAGCCACATCGGCAGAGAGATTGTTTTCAGTGTGTAGATGTTAGTCACAGGGTGAGAGATGTTCCAGGATTCAGGTGGTAGAGTTATAGCAGGGTGTTCAGGTAAGTAGAGGGTGCCTAAGAGGGGGAGACCTGACTCATTGTTGTGTTGCATATAGTAAATAGAGGTCGTTGTGCGAGATATCATCACCCAGATATGTTTTGATATATTGCAGAGGGGCACCGATTGGATTTCATTATAGCTCTGCCAGTCGGGACGAGTTCCCTTATTTGTTGTCTCATTTATGAGTGAGTTTAATGTATTGCACTCTATTTTTATGCATGCTCATGTTGGGATATTCTATGAGTAGTAGCTGTGTCTATCATTGTTTTATTCATCCTTGCTAGTGGTGAAACTGGAAGTGAGTCCATGTCGTCCTTCGTGGTAAGCTTTATATGACTCTCCCGAGTATTTTGTTTTCGAGTTGTGACTTGATACTCCATTGAGATGTGAGTAAGTGAGTGCTATGATTTTGTTAGCGGAGGTGAATTAGCGGGAGATCTCTATTGGTATTATATATATTCGACATGTGTCATAGAGTGAGGGCGAGACCTTCGTGATTATTTGTGATTTGATATGTCTGGACTGGGCTGAGTACCGCGGTGGAATTTTTATCAAGATGGCATCCTTATGATTTGTTCATATGCTTTGCTTCTCTCTTGTTATATTGCTTTTGGTAAGTCAGTATCGATAGAGAGTTATGCCCAAGATCTTGTTTGATAGTACCTTTATATGCTTCTACCTTTCCTACTCAGTCATTTCGTTATGTGCTTCTTTAGTTCAGTTTGCGGGATGTGTGCCCGGTGGTGTTAGCTGTGACTCTGTGATTTGGGTGTCTACTGACGAGGTCTACGTGTTTATTGAATCATTAATCGTATTATGGGATTTGGAAACAGAGTTATTCCATATGTGGGACTAATTGCCAATGTTGAGTTGATTTTGGGCAGTTATGGTGATCAAAAGTGCTATGGAGCCTATGTGTGATTTGCTATGTTGTGCGGCCATGCCTTATGGGCGTAGACCTGAGTTGATGCAGCTGGTTGAAGCTAATGCTGGACATGGATTTAGAATCGGGTCTTTCGGAAATGAGTAGAAAGTGAGGAATTGAGGTATGCGGCTTATCAATGAAGATGAATATGCTATATGGTAGTTGTGATGGTGTCATCAGGATTATGTAGGTTGGGGTGACATGGGCTCACCCGCGGGTGTGTGTTGGAAATGCGCAATCAGTGATTGGAGGAGTTCAAAGTGAATCTTAGCACGTTAGAGGACTACCGTTTGATTAAGAGGAGGAGATTGTGATGACCCAAAAGGTCATCCCGTATATTTCTAGATAATTTTGTGTTCCGAGGTAGTGAAAACCTCCTTCTATCTCACATCGATTTGCGTGTGCAGCCCGGGCTTGTAGCTGGAAAGCCTTTATGTGAAAAATTGAGAAAAATGATAATTTTGTATTGGAAATTTGAATAAAGTTGACTTCAGTCAACTTTTTTTGTAAACGGACTCGGTACCGTGATTTGACGGCCTCGGAGGGTCCGTAGAATAATATAAGACTTGGGCGTATGCCCCGAATCGAATTCCTAGGTCCCAAGTTCGAGAAATGATGTATTAAAGAAAATTAATTTCTGAAAAATATAAAGGTTTTTGAAAATGAAATTTGAGGTGAAACCTGTGATATCGGGCCCATATTATGGTTCCGAAGCCCAGTACAGGTTCGATATGATTTATATGTGCTATATGTGAAGTTTGGAAATAAACGGACCTCGTTCGGCGTGATTCAAACCTGAAATGCAAAATTTTAATTTTATGAAGTTTTTGAGAATTTCTATAGATTTTGAGGTTTAATTCGATGTTTATGATGTTATTGGGGTGGTCTAATTACTTGAATAAGTCCGTAGGGTGTGTATGAGGTTGTGTGTGTATTTGGCTTTGAGCCCCAAGGGCTCGGGTAAGTTTCGGGTAAGTGTCGGAGTTCAAAACTTGGTAAAAATATGGTGTTTTATTGATGTTGCTGGTGTCCAGGTAAATGCCCTATGCAAACGCAGTCAAGGGATTGCGAACGTACAGGGTAGTGTGGGGTCTTGGGATATGGGTAAACTTTACTCTATGTGAACGCAACCCCAAGGGTGTGAACTCAACCCCAGGGGTGTGAACGTGGACCTATAGGGAGAAGACCCTATGCGAACGCATCAACTAGTCGCGAACGCACAGGGTCAAAAGGTCTGGGGGACTGGGTGGTGCGAATGCCTGTGCGAAAGCAGTAGTTGGGGCGCGATCGCGGAAGGTAGGCTAGGATAGCCTGTGCGAACGTAATGCACATGCCGCGATCGCACTGAGTAAGATCGCCCAGTTATTTCTAAGTCTAAAAACAGAACCATTTCGGGATTTCTACTACAATTCATAAACCCTCTTCTTCTCCAAACCCCATAGGCTATTTTTGAAGAGCTTTTTAACCATAATCTTTTAGGTAAGTAATTTTTAACTCGTTTCCTTCTATTTTCATCAACATCTATTAGATTCTACGCCTAAAAACATGAAATCAAAGGTAGAAATTGGAATTTTTGGGTAGAGTTAGGGCTTTTTGAATATTTTAGAATTGACCTTGTTTTGGGGTTGGATTTCAATACAAATTATATATTTGGGCTCATGAGTGAATGGTTGATCGAGTTTAGGTCCGAACCTCGTGTTTCAACCAAGCGGGCCCGGGGTCAAATTTTGAAAATTTTGGAAGAATGTTGGGAAATCTATAATTAGGCATTTAAATTGAATTGTTTAGCATGTATTGATGTTATTGAGTAGCTTATGTCTAGATATGATTGATTTGGAGTCGAGTAAGGAAAGCACGGCTAGAGGCTAGATTTGGATTTCTTGGAGTCGAGGTAAGTATCTTGCCTAACCTTGTGTGGGGGAATTACCCCTTAGGATTGAGTCTTCTATGTTGATTGTAGTCCGCGTACGCGAGGTGATGAGTGTGTACTCAAACTTGTTTGCAAATGGATTGCCCTTTTGGGATTTTGGGTCCTTATGCTCCCCCTATATGAATTGAACTTGTTATATCTGAATTCCTGGTTTCTAGTCTCAACTCTTCCTGTTCAAATTAGACGTACTTGCCTAGCATTCCTTGTTTCTTATAAGATCTTAATTGACTTAAATGAAGACTTTGTTTTTCCTACCGTCATGTTATGTCTTTCTTCATATGTTGCCTATGTGACTAGAACTAGTATAATCTCGCTCTATAAATGTCTAACAGGAAATTGGAATATCTATACGTTGGTCAAGCATGCCCGTGAGTCGTACATTGTGGCTTAAATGATTTTCCTCTTAAGCATTACTTGTGTCTAATTGATGGTTGTTCGTGTTGATGGTATTGTTTGATGTTTTCCTATTTACTAAGCATTTGTTCAAACTGAGTTTATTATGTGAAGCTAATTATCTAAGTGAGATTGGTTATAGTTGATTCCCTTGCCGGGATGATTTGGTTTCATGGGTGTGAACTTGAATATGTAGAATCGTTGCCATATTTTTCTTGTCTTCCCCTCGTTATGTTGTTCTCTCTTTCTGCTTGGCATTCCTCTTAGTGGCTACTTCTTATGAGCTAGTTGTTACCACTTTTGTTATTTAAGTCTTGTATTAATTTCCTCATCACACTTTGTATTCGGCCTTGTTTGCTTTCGTGCCTGTTGTGGCAATATATGTTGTTTCTGTCGCATTCCGGTTGTTTTCCTCAGTGGCCGCATTGCATATTTAAATTGGGACTAGGTACAGAGATCCGTGAGCTTTCCCCCTGTACTGCATATATAAATTGGGACTATGGACATAGATCCGGGAGCATTCCCCCTGTACAACACCGCATGTTTAAATTGGGACTACAGACAGAGATCCGGGAGCTTTCCTCCTATACTGCATCGCATATTTAAATTGGGACTACGGATAGAGATTCAGAAGCTTTCTCCCTATACAACATTGCATGAAAAAATCTGAGTTGCGGACTGAGCTCCGATAGTTTTATGATTGAGGATAATTGGATCAAAAGATATAAATATATATACTGAAAAGTATATTTGAAAAGCATTTGTCTTGCAGAATAATGATATTTGAAAGAGCAGTTGTAATGACCCGGGCGGTCGTTCCGAGAATTTAGCCCCATTTCCGCTGTTTCTGCTTCATTTTATGCGGTTCAGCTTCACTTATGTGTGTTGGTTCGGTTAGTTCAGGTTCAGAGTGGTCATGGTGAGCATTGAAGCAATTAGTCTCTCAAGGTAGCCTAATAGTGAGATAGTCAACTGAGAGTGGACTTATTGGTCAACAACCTCGGAATGCGGATTTTATGGCTCGGATAGCTTCGTTAGGTGATTTGGGAGTTAGGAGTGTGTTCAGAATTTTTTTTTTTGATGTCCGGTGTAGAATTAGGCTTGAATTGGTGAAAGTTAGTTTTTGGCGATTTCCGGTCAGCAGTGGAAAATAGGCTATCGGAGTCGGAATGGAATTCCGGAAGTTTGAGTAGGTTCGTAATGTCATTTTGGATATGTTTGCAAAATGTCTGGTTAATCGGAGGTGTTTTGGTTGGTTTCGGCATAGTTGGCGAATTTTAGAAGTTTGAAAGTTCTTAGGCTTAAATTTGATGTAAATTGGTGTTTTCGTGTTGCTTGTGGTGTTCCGAAGGCTCGACTATGTTTGAATGATGTTATGGGATATGTTGGTATGTTTGGTTGGGGCCCCGAGGGGCTCGGGATTGATTCGGAGGGTTGACGGGAAGTGGGAGTGAATGTTTTGGAAATCTATTGTGCTGGTTGCTGGTGTTTTCGCACTTGCAGAAGGGGAGTCGCAGGTGCGATCGCGCAGGAGCGGGAGGTGAGGTCGCAGGTGCTAAGTCTGGCTGTGTAGGAGAAGTCCGCATGTGCGAGGTGTTTGTCCCACGTGAGATGTCGCAAGTGTATGAGGTTGGTCGCAGGTGCGAGATTTTGTCCGTTAAGTTGGTTATCGCAGGTGCGCACCCTGGGACTCCAGGTGCGGGTCCACAGGTGCGACCAGTTGTCCGCAGGTGCGGAAATGACTGTGCAAAATAGTATAAAAGGACCCCCCCCTCCGCGAAATTATTAGTTTTTCCTCAAATTGCATGCGGGAGGAGTCCATTAAAGGGAGTTTTGAGAGGGGATTTCCAGGTTCTTCAGCAAAGGTGAGTTCTTGATTTGCTAATCCCGTTCCTATGCTATTTTATTGAGATTAGGCTTGAAAATTGAAAAAATTGGGTTAGAAAAGATGGAAAACATGGAGGAAGGAATTGATTTTTCTTTTGAGGATTTGAGTGGGAAATTCTGGTCCGATTTTGGGGTTCTTGGTATGTATAGAATCGGCAGAGGATGGGGGTTCTAATGATGTAAAAAATTTCGGATTCAAAGATGTGGGCCCGAGGCTCGGGTTTGACCAAATTTCGAGATTTTTGTTTAATATGATGGTTTTCGATTGGGTTGTGTTCCTTGAGTATATTTTAATGATGTTGAACTGGTTTTGACTAGATTCGGAGCAATCGGGAGCCAATTTGAGGGGCAAGTGCATTGCGTACTAGGGTTGTGGCCCGGTAGAGGTAAGTAATGGTTATAAATTTTGTCCTGAGGGTATGGAACCCCGGACTGCATTGTTTTCTCACTGAATTTGGAATGGCGCACATGTCGGATGACGAAAATGTGGCGCGTACTGATTTTTGGATTGGACTAGTTCCTCTCCGCAGCAACTAATGAGTAGCATATTTACTCAAAAAATTGTGTCAAATTATGTTCTAAAGAATTGTGGAATATTCGGGCTATAAGCCGTGTTTGGGGCCTCGTGCCGATCTGTTGAGACCCTTTGAGGGAGTTTTACTACTGTTTTCCTCACTATCTGTTGATGGTTTTTACTCACCATCATTGTGCATATTGTTTCCTTTGAAACTCAGCATGATTTACACCACTTGACATTTAACTGATGTTTTGGGACGAGTACCCTATTTTTACCGATTCGCCCGAGGGGCTTTTCGAGTGGTTCCACCGAGTGTGCCCGAGGGCCAAGAGTGATGGTGAGGAGGCTTTCAGGCCTTATAAGTGATATTAGCACTTGGGCTGAAGGAGCCCCTCCGGAGTGTGTACACACCCCCAGTGAGCGCACCGAGTGCCGAGTGACGAGTGATGGGAGGCCGAGCGACGAGTGATTGGGAGGCATGAGTGACTGTGAGGTGCTGAGGGATTGTCAGGAAATGCCCGAGGGGCTATTTATGAAACATGTTTATGCCCGAGGGGATACTTTTGATTTCACTACATTTATTGCATACCAAATATTTGTTTTAAAGTTACTAAAAATGTGCATTCTTTTAAGATCTTTTATGAAATTGATTTCGAAGACATGATGATTTCGTATATTCATATATACTATTCGAAAGTAAGGTTGTGTATATTGTGACATCGATTTTATGTGATTCCTTGCTACTTAGACTTGATTTATCTCCATTACTACTGAGTTGGCGTAGTCACATTACTCCTTGCATCTTGTGTGCAGATTCAGGTGTTAGGGCAGGGTGAGCTATCTATCTGTTCCAGAGATCCTCGGAGGTTTGCAAGGTGGCTGCATGCGTCCACAGTCCTGCTCCCTCTCTTGTTTAATATTATACAATTTATTTTTGTTGAGTTGTATATTTATGTAGATGCTCATGACGAATGACTTCGGGTTCTCGGGGGTTGTATTTATTATTCAGTACAGTTTGACTGTTTTTATAATTGTTTAAAGGAAACTTTTATGGAAAAATCAATAATGTAAAGAGGTAAATGGGAGTTTATTATGATTTGAGTGAAGTTCTGGTTGGCCTAGTTCCAAGATAAGCGCCATCACGACTGGCCTAGATTTTGGGTCGTGACAGATTGATATCAGATCGCTAGGTTACATAGGACTCACCAGCCATGAGTAGATTTAGTAGAGTCTCGCGGATCGTTACGGAGATGTCTGTACTTATCTTCGAGAGGCTGCGAAATCCTTAGGAAAATCTCACATTCTTAAAATTCTTGTCGTGCGAATCCATTGTGTACAGCCCAGGGCGTAAATCTTGAATTCCTTCTATCTATTCGAACCTGCACGAGAGCGCCTGGTATCAGCTGTGCATCGATGGCTTGTGGCTTCCGTGGGTGAGATGTGATTTTGGCATGTTGGTAATGGGCCAGTCTGGAGGACTTGAGGCCGAATTCGTTCTGTGGCTTGATTGCTGAGATTTTCATTGTGTCAGCACATGTAATTGGGGACTGGTATGTCTGTTCGTGTTCTTATTGATGAGAATTGGTGACTAGATGCCTATGTGGTGGGTGTGAATTGATGGCTAGATGTGTTCAGACTGTGAAATGTGTCGAAAGGGTTGGCTGGAAATTTAGTGAGGTTTATTGAGTTTTTGATTTATGTATCGATCTGGTATATGGCCTGAGTTGTGAGTATGTTGGAAGCCCTCCCATGTTGTGTAGTTGTGGAGTGAAGCGGATTTCTCTGTTGGGTTATGAGTTCCTGGAAATGTCTTCTGAGTTGATCGTTTACCCCAGTAACGTCCATGTATTTGATTGACGGTGTATTCATGCCTTATTAGCTCTCCTTGCTATTTTATTCATTGATGGCGCCTTGGCATGTTCACGTAGCCGGGAGTAGCATACTTAGTATCTTAGGATGGCATTATAACGATTCGGGGAGGAAAGTCCATATGCCAATTCTCTGAGTATAAAGTTTGGCTCAGTTCAGTAGCATTCCTGGGACATGTGGTGTCCAGTGAGGGTATCCATGTGGTCAGTCATGTGTGGGTAGAGCTTCCAGAAGCTCGAGATTTCTGTGACCGCGGCTCCAGTGTTAGTTCTGCCATGGGCTTCAGGTTGTTACCGCGTATGTGATGCCTCGAGGGTAGACGTTGGTTGTGTTAAGATGCATGAAAGGTAGTGATTACGTGTTAGTTCTGGTCTTCAGAAGGGTATGGAGAGATAACAATTGAGCTTAAGCGAGCAGGGGTATCTCCTGCGGGTTGTTCCAGGGTGTGTGGTCCCTATGTAGTTCTATAATGAGTTATCTTCTACCAGTAAAAGATATATGTTGTAATTGGAGTTTTGATCGCTTGTGGAAGTTGGCGTGACTATTGCAATGGTGGATGAGACATTGGCAATTGACTTGAATGTTAGATGGTTTGGGTCATATAAGCTTATGAAGGATTTAGTTGAATCCCACCACAACATGGTGGTAGTGTTAATGTGTGGGCATGGTCTTGGTTGTCTTGATCCTTGGCTTTGAGCCAAGTGGAGGAGTTCATTATTGATAAGTTGACTACATCACTATATGTGGTATTGGTTTCAGTTCGAGGTATATTGGTAAATCAGTTATGACTTGCAGGCACGAGGTCTGGGAATGTCACGAGTAATGGAAATTTCTCCGATATAGGTTGTAGTGTGCCTTGTTTGGGTTCTAGTGAATGATTTGGTGGAAATTGTAAAAGGTGTAGTCTGTGCAGAGTATAAATTTGCTTGTGATTTCAAGTGAGTGGATCACATTCCTAGTATGTTAGTATGCAAATGGGTCTGGTCGATTCTGTCTATTTGGTCAGTGTGATTGAGATTTTTTACGTTAGAGGATGTCAAGACTTGTGATATTCTACATATCTGTATCAGGAAGGTGAAGGTAATGGCTTTAGATTCGCAGAAGTCCCTTCCGGGTAAGTAATTTGAATGTGGTAGTTTTGGGGATATTTGAGAGAGAGTATTCGGCGGCTTATGAGCCTTAGACGGTATGGTTTTCTCCTTAGGTCATGTGTGGTGAGTCTGGGTTGCAAATTTATGGTATTACGGCATGAAGAAGTATCAATTTGAAGGTAAGTCATAAGAAACCTAGGTAAATATGGCGATTTGGTAGTAGGACGGATTGGCATGGTAAGGGATACGATTAGTTCTTTGGGTATTCTTAAGGTGACGAGTTTCGGGTGGTTTCTAGCAATGCTTTTGGATTTTTGGTGGTCTGCGTGGGTTGGTTGAGTGAGAGGAGTTCAATCTTGATGGTTTGGTGTTGCGCAAATGGGATTTCTGATAATTTCTGATGGTTTCTACCGCGGTTAAGGGTGCATATTTCTTGTGGCGTGTAGTGAGTTGTTTCTAAATGAGATCAAATGGAAATTCTTGTCTAGTTGGGTACGTAGTTTCTTGTGGCTCAGAAGGGACCGTGGAGTACCCGTATTTTCCTAGGTTGTCATGGCATGTGCGGTATATTGGGTGGAGTTGAGATTTGCATATGTGAGGTCATGGTTCGGTTCTAGAAGGAAGATCATAAATTCTTTGGAAGCATGGGCAATTTCAGATGACTAGGTAGATGATATCACTAAATGGTGCGAATTGATGAGGCATATATTTCAGAAAGAGCAATGTGTTTGAGTTAAGGTTACTTCATTGGTATCACGACACCCTATCGTTGGATCGACTGTTGATATTCAAGGTTTCTTAGTGAATGGAAGAAATATAGGGGTATTCCTTGTGGGATGAATGAGTAATTGGGATGTGTTATGTATTCGTGTGGTGGAGTTGTGATTAGATATGGTAATCCATACCTTTCATGGATTTCGAGACTGAGAGTTCTCATAAACATCATATTGTGTGGTAATGGACTGTGGAGATGCGAGCTGAGCCTAGTTGGATGTAAGCATGTGCCATGATTCTATCATTACAAACTTTTCAGTAAGTTGTCTATCTGTTGTGGGTGATCAAGTTAATTTAGGGTCATTGGTAGGCTAGTATGGGTGCGTGTTCTGCACTGGGTCGGAATTAGTGGCTTGAGATTCTATTATTGAGAAAGGTACCATTCGATTGTGATTGATTTGTTTATGTTCTGGAGTGATCGATGAGTTGCCCTTCGGTGTGGCGAGGAGTGGTGATTATTGGTTATATGCACATGTGGTGCTATTCTAATTGGGCTTTATAGTTAGATTTGAGTAAGGTAGTAAGAAATTGGGTATTGCGGGATTGAGGCATGTTGGTTATATACCTTGTGTTTCAGGTGGCATGGTATCGTTCGGTTTCCCCGTGGTTATGGCAATGCACTTTGAGTGGTTGATGTCCAATTTCGAATGGTTATGGACTTTTGGGCAAAGTGTATTGAAATATTCCAAGTTGACCAGCGATTGGATGAGGTCGCAGAGTGTAGCGGGAGGTATGTAGGGGTATGACCTTTGGTATCAGATTCATGTGTTTTTGAATTTTTACGGTGTGTGCCAGGCTGTTAGTATGATATGGTGATGGTAATTGTTAATGGCAGGATAGTCCTCTCGTGTGGATCTTTCATACAATTTGATTACATTAGGAAGCTGTTGTTAAGTGCCCGAGTTGCACAGGTTTTGGCTTTGAATTGTATCGATGTGTCGAATGGTTAATGTCATGTTATCAGGGTGGTTGTGATGGATGAGAGTAGGCCATTAGACCTATAATGAATATTTTTGGAATTTTGTACAACATAGTAGGAAGGATAAATATCGGGAGTCAGCATCGAAATCTACTATAATTCATGTTTGGGAATCGGGAGTTTCATATTTGTCTGATTGGATGAATGGTTGTTAGTTCTATGTGCTTATTTCATTTCGGCAGTGCATGGAAGTGTTAGAGCGAGGCATTTCTTGATAAGAGGTGGTGTACCGGTATTGGGTTGTTCTGAGCAGCTATTGAGGTTAGAGGTTATTGCTATGAGAGTTGGGTCACGCGGTGTTTTATGTTATTTCATCTGGGGTACGTATATGGCCTGATTCGGCATGTTCGGGCTTGTTCATTTTATAGTTATGGAAATTTTGATCTTATATATATATATATCATTTTAGAGGTGGGAATTTGGTTCTAAGGTTTATGGGCCAGGATTTGGATTTTGAAATTTCAGCGGTATTGTGCTATTGGACCTATATGAGATAGGGTGATGTGGGATTCACCCCCGGGTATATGCATGGTAAGATGCGTAATAGTTTGATAGTGTTGGAGAACAACTCTTGGAACCTTCGAGGACTAACGTATGTTTAAGTGGGGAGGATGTAATGACCCGGCCGGTCGTTCCAAGAATTTAGCCCGGTTATCCCCGTTTCTGCTTCATTTTATGCGGTTCAGGTTCATAGTGGTCATGGTGCGCATTGAGGCAATTAGTCTCTCAAGGTAGCCTAATAGTGAGAAAGTCAACTGAGAGTTGGCTTATTGGTGAACGACCTCGGAATGCGGATTTTATGACTCGGATAGCTTGGTTAGGTGATTTGGGAGTTACGAGTGTGTTCAGAATATGTTTGTGATGTCCGGTGTAGAATTAGGCTTGGATTGGCGAAACATAGTTTTTGGCGATTTCCGATCGGTAGTGGAAAATAGGCTATCGGGGTCGGAATGGAATTCCGGAAGTTTGAGCAGGTTCGTAATGTCATTTTGGATATGTCTGCAAAATTTCAGGTTAGTCGGAGGTGTTTTGGTTGGTTTCGGCGTAGTGGTGAATTTTAGAAGTTTCTAAGTGCTTAGGCTTAAATTTGATGTAAATTTGGTGTTTTCGTGTTGGTTTTGGTGTTCCGAAGGCTCGACTAAGTTCGAATGATGTTATGGGATATGTTGGTATGATTGGTTGGGGCCCCGAGGGGCTCGGGATTGATTCGGAGGGTTTACAGGAAGTGGGAGTGAATATTTTGGAAATCTGTTGTGCTGGTTGCTGGTGTTTTTGCACCTGCGGAAGGGGAGTCGCAGGTGCGATCGCGCAAGAGCGGGAGGTGAGGTCGTAGGTGCGAAGTCTGGCTGTGTAGGAGAAGTCTGCAGGTGCGAGGTGTTTGTCGCACCTGCGATGTCGCAGGTGCGTGAGGTTGGTCGCAGGTGCGATATTTTGTCCATAAAGTTGGTTATCGCAGATGCGCACCCTGGGACCGCACGTGCGACCAGTTGTCTGCGGGTGCGGAAATGACTGTGAAAAACAGTATAAAAGGACCCCCCCCCTCCGCGGTCCGCGAAATTAATTGTTTTTCCTCAAATTGCATGCGGAAAGAGTCCATTGAAGGGGGTTTTGATAGGGGATGTCCAGGTTCTTCAGCAAAGGTGAGTTCTTGATTTTTTAATCCCGTTCCTATGCTATTTTATTGAGATTAGGCTTGAAAATTTAAGAATTTGTGTTAGAAAAGTTGGAAAACTTGGAGGAAGGAATTGATTTTTCTTTTAAGGATTTGTGTGGGCAATTGTGGTCCGATTTTGGTGTTCTTGGTATGTATACAATCGGGAGAGGACAGGGGTTCTAATGATGTAAAAATTTTCGGATTCCGATATGTGGGCTTGGGGCTCGGGTTTTGCCGAATTTTGAGATTTTTGTTTAATATGATGATTTTCGATTGGGTTGTGTTCCCTGAGTATATTTTAATGATGTTGAACTGGTTTTGGCTAGATTCGGAGCAATCGGAAGCCAATTTGAGGAGCAAGTGCATTGCGGACTAGGGTTGTGGCCCGGTAGAGGTAAGTAATGGTTATAAATTTTGTCCTGAGGGTATGGAACCCCGGACTGCATTGTTTTCTCACTGAATTCGGAATGGCGCACATGTCGGATGACGAATATGTGGCGCGTACTGATTTTTGGATTGGACTAGTTCCTCTCCGCGGCAACTAATGAGTTGCATATTTACTCAAAAACTTGTGATAAATTATGTTCTAAAGACTTGTGGAATATTTGGGCTATAAGCCGTGTTTGGGGCCTCATGTCGATCTGTTGAGACCCTTTGAGGGCGTTTTACTGTTGTTTTCCTCACTACCTGTTGATGGTTTTTACTCAGCATCACTGTGCATGTTGTTTCCTTTGAAAATCAGCATGATTTACACCACTTGATATTTAACTGATGTTTAGGGTCGACTACCCCGCTTTTACTGATTCACCCGAGGGGCTTTTCGAGTGGTTCCACCGAGTGTGGCCGAGGGCCAAAAGTGATGGTGAGGAGGCGTTCAGGTCTTATGAGTGATATTAGCGCTTGGGCTGAAGGAGCCCCTCCGGAGTCTGTACACACCCCTAGTGAGCGCACCGAGTGCTGAGTGACGAGTGATGGGAGGCCGAGCGACGAGTGATTGGGAGGCATGAGTGACTGTGAGGTGCTGAGGATTGTCAGGAAATGTCCGAGGGGCTTTTTATAAAACATGTTTATGCTCGAAGGGCTACTTATGAATTCACTACATTCATTCATACCAAATCTTTGTTTTAAAGTTACTAAAAATGTGCATTGTTTTAAGAACTTTTATGATGTTGATTTCGAAGGCATGATGATTTCGGATATTTATGTATGCTATTGAAAAGTGAGGATGTGTATATTTCATTGATTTTATGTGATTCCTTGCTACTTAGACCTGATTTATCTCCATTACTACTGAGTTGGCGTACTCATATTACTCCATGCACCTTCTGTGCAGATTCGGGTGTTAGGGCAGGGTTAGCTGTCTATCTGTTCCAGAGATCCTCGGAGGTTTGCAAGGTGGCTGCATGCGTCCACAGTCCTGCTCCCTCTCTTGTTTAGTATTATAGAATTTATTTTTGTTGAGTTGTATATTTATGTAGATGCTCATGACCAGTGACTCTGGGTTCTTGGGGGTTGTATTTATTATTCAGTATAGTTTGACTGTTTTTATAGTTGTTTAAAGGAAAATTTTATGGAAAAATCAATATAGTAAAGAGGTAAATGGGAGTTTATTATGATTTGAGTGAAGTTCTGGCTGGCCTAGTTCCATGATAGGCGCTATCACGAGTGGCTTGGATTTGGGGTCGTGACAACGGTACTTGGGAAATTAAATTTTGAACATCACGTATTTTGATGTTATTTGAAAGAGCAGTACTTGAGAAAATATATTTCGAACATTACGTATTTTGATGATATTTAAAAGAGCAGTACTCGGGAAAATATATTTTGAGTATTTTGATGATATTTGAAATAGCAGTATTTGGGAAAGTATATTTGAATACAAAGTATTTTGAAGAGAATATGTTGTTAAGATTTCTCTTATTAAAAACATATAAATATGCATTCCGAGAAAGTATGTTTCAAAGAAGAAATTTCTCGATTTCGAAATAATTATATCTTTAAAGATTTCAAAATAAACTCACGATTAGGTTTACACTTGAAGGTTGACCAGTTTTATTGAGTTTATTAGCTAAGGCCTGCCGTAGATAAATTGATCAGTGCTGAGTTACTAGTGTTTATTTTGGGTTGTGATTCTCGCTATTTGGATTGCATTCTTTCCATTCTCTTTGTGTATTTCTATTATGCTATCAGTTGATCGTGATTATTGAATTCCTTGTCGTATTATTCCATCCTACCGTTATTTATATTGAAAAATCATTGGATAGATATTATGTTTCGGTCTTTTCTGCATTTATGCCTTTCTACTTAATAGACCGGTGGTGTCTTGACTAGTCCTCGTCACTACTTAACCGATGTTAGTCTTGATACTTACCCCACCGCTGTGGTTGCTCATACTACACTTCTGCACATTTTTGAGTGCAGCTTCAGGTTATTGTTGTTGGTAGCTACATAGATCATTGCTGAGGAGATTCAAGGTAACCTGCTACTACATTCGCAGGCTTCAGATTCACCTTCCTATTTTATTTCTATTCAACATTACTTACTTATTCCTAGAAAGTTATATTTAGATTTGATAGAAAGATTTCGTAAAGCTTATGACTTGTATTTACAGGGTTTTGGGAAATTGTAAATTCTGTCAAGACTTCTATTTAAAAAAAAAAAATTCAAAAAATTTCGTTATTATTGTTGTCGTTCAGTGGAAATGTTAGTCTTACCTCGTCCCCAAGACTAGGTGCCATCACGATACCCAACATAGGGAAATTTGGGTCGTGACAAGCGCCCCCGTCAAAAGGGACGTTAGTACCATTCAATAGTACTAGCATGTATGAGTCAAGTTTATTCCAAGTAGAATCAAATAATACACAATTAGAAAGAAGTTAGGGTAAAAAGACAAGTACCACACAAGTATACAGAAAACCACAAATGAAGATTTCATAGTTACTTGTTTCAATTCCTCATCTGTTGCGGCGCGCAACCCGATCCCACCCTACATTGTCATCTCACCCTTATTACCTCTCCACCCTTATTACTTCATGTTGCGGCGCGCAACCCGATCCCACCGTACAATCACATTTCACCCCTATTACCTCTCCACCCTTATTACTTCGTGTTGCGGCTCACAACCTGATCCCACCGTACATCCCATTTCATAACAACAATTACCAACAATTATATCACAAGGATCTTTATCATGAAGAACATAACTTCATATCACCCAATAACTATGTGAAATCAAGGCACAATGATCCTTACCAATAAGCAATTCATATATGGTGTTGGCACAATAATTTAACTCAATAAAATCAGCCCATATTTACTACACATTATTTATAACTTGGATACATTCAACACTTTATTTCATTATCATTTCTTTTGTTTTGCATCACATCCTCTCATACTGATGTATTCAACATTTAATGAGATTTACACATGGTAGGATAAGCACAAAGAATCACCTTTCATAATCTCAATAAGCATGGTAATTGACTTAAGAAAATCAGAGAATGAATTCGTACAACTCGACACAGCAGGACAAACAATTCACGTATGCTCAAGCAAGAATTTCATACCGTGTACTCGGACACCAACAAGGTAACTCTACAATGATTAAAGTTAGCCATACATACCTGGATTTGGAATTTTTCCTTAATTTCTACCACAATTCACCGGACTTTCTAGCACCTTCAATATAGTTCACAATGTGGCATAATATAACTTAGAATTAGGAACAATGATCATGTCTTGAACTCACATGCTCATTCTATCAAACACTAAGTGTTCTTTTAGATTAAATGGCCTCTTTTTAGTGAAAGATTACTCTAACCCATTTCCTTTTACTAGATTATGATTAGTTGGTTACATGCATGCAATGTTCCTACCCTTATCTTCATGAATTCACCTAACCATTTTTCATTTTAACAAAAATCTGGAAATTTAGGTTGATGGGGTAGAAGCTTACCTCTTGTAGTAAAGAATATGGTGTCCTACTTGATTAATTCCATGTTTGAGTAGTGTTGGAGGAACAAATTGGATGAAGTTGGACTCTCTCTCTCTAGAACCCACTCTCTCCTCTCTCTAATTTATCAGAACATGAGCTTAAAATTAAAGGGGGAGATGTTTTAATGAACTGGGAGTCGGGTATGAAATTAGAAATTTAACAGTCCCGAAACAGAAATATTGTCAGGAATGCAATCGCATTCCTGCTATGCGGTCCGCATTCTTGTCGCATAATTGGGACTCAAATGGGCCAAAAAGCAAAGTAGACTGCCCAGGTATGCCACCACTATGCAGTCCGCATACCTGTTATGTGATCGCATAGTGCGTCGCATAACTCCCTCCGCAAAATTCAAGGTGCAACAATGCGATAACTATACCACCCGCATTCGTGAAATATGATCCTATTCTAGGCCGCATAGCTGTCGTCAAAATGGACAGCCAGCTGTCCAGGTATGCGACCACTATGCGGTCCGCATACCTGATCTGCGATTGCATAGTGGACCGCAGACCTGCGTAATTTTGGAAAATTATATCTTATAAGTCCCGAGGTACTTTTTACATAAAAATGGTCCGTTTTAAGAATTTCTACAGTCATATCAACACGGGGACCTATTTGGGCATTATTTTTATTCGTGAATTTTTTAGGGGTCTTTACTAGGGTTTGATTAAAAAGCTATAATGATATGGTTGTACAGTTATAAGGATGTCCACGTTAAGTGTACAAGTTGCAATAACACTAAACTTTTGTATAATTAAATTTTTATTTATTAATTAATCAAATGTTGTTAAATAGGCATTGAATATTAAATTTTTACAACTGATTTTGATTATATGTTTATTAATTACTTATACGAGATATACGTGCAAAGCGTGTGTCTGGATAGTAGTGAAATAATAGTATAAAAATTGACCTTGTAACGACCCGACCGGTCGTTTTAAGATCTAGCTCGTCGTTCAGCGGTTTGAAGTCATGATGAACTCCATTTAAGTTATTATGACTTGTAGGTATGGTCGGAGTTGAATTCCGGGAAGTTCAAAGTCAAATTGGAAATAAAATTCTCATTTCAGAAGCCTTAAGTTGGAGAAATTGACTAAGATTTGAAATTTTAGTAAAGGACATCTGAATTAGGATTTCAAGGTTCCTGTAGGTTCGTATGACAATTTTGGACTTGGGCATGTGTCCGGATCGGGGTTTGGATAACCCGAGAGCATTTCGGCGTATATTGTGGAAGTCAGCATTTTGAAGAAATTTCCTAAGTTTAGGTTGAAGTGCATTTTACTGATATTGATGTTTTTTTGTGATTTCGAGCCTGGGAATAGCTCCGCATGGTGATTCTGGAGTTGAGAGCACGATCGGAAGTGAATTCGGATGTCCGTAGATTATTTTGAAGTCATTTGGCTAAAGATAGAAATTTGAAGGTTATTGAGAAATCCGACCGGATGTTGGAGCAGGTCCGTAATGTCAAATATGACTTGTGGGCAAAATTTTGGGTCAATCGGTTGTGATTTGGCAGGTTTCGGCATCAGATGTAGAATTTGGAAATTTCAAGTTCATAAAGTTTGAATTTTAGAGTAATTCGTGATTTCAGAGTTGTTTGATGTGATTTGAGGCCTCGAAAAGTTCGCATTATGTTTTGGAACAAGTTGGTGTAATTGGACGGGGTCACGGGGGCCTCGAGTGGATTCCGGGTGATTAACAGATCAAGTTTGGAGTTTGAAGAAGTGTTGAGGTTGCTGTCATCTGGTGTGACCGCAACTGCGAGGCTTGGGCCGTAGGTGCGAGATTTCGATGGCTTGGCTGGGAGCGCAGGTGTGATGTAATTTCCGGACCTGCGCAGGCGCAGATGCGGACAATGGGGCGCAGGTGCAAGTTTTGACTGGAGCTAAGGAAGCTGTATGTGCGGGAGTTTGGTCGCACCTGCGGAATCACAGCTGCGAGATGAGGATCGCATGTGCGGAAATGATGTTGGGCAGATAGTTTTTAAAACGGGATTTCTTGGCCATTTCTTCATTATTTCACTTGGCATGGGCGATTGTGGGGAGCTTCAAGGAGGGGTTTTTGTCAAGGATGTCACACCTCCTTTTTCCGACACAGGGTTGGATACGGGAGTTTTTTCCAATTTAAGTGACATTATGCGGATTTGGGATTTACTTATTAGTTTCACAGTCGCGACCCGGATTTTTTACGGTGTTCCGGGACACCATTTATTTATTGAAACCCCAAACTGAGGAAATTATGACTCTGTTTAAAATGTCTGCGACCAGAAATCCGAGTAAGGAATTTTGTTAACCCGGGAGAAGGTGTTAGGCACTCCAGAATTTCGTGGTTCTAGCACGGTCACTTAACTATTATTATTTGGCCTAAATCGTCTGATTATTTACATATTTTTGCCTATTGTGCTTT
>MDKI01017105.1:0-42807 GCA_005239505.1 Nicotiana paniculata
TTACCTGAATTTTCTTTAACATCTCCAAGAATTTCTTGTATTGCTCATCTTTCTGATACTTGGGCAGTCTCTGTGGGAATGATTCTGGTGGTCGCTTCTTCCTTGTGATTTGGTTTTTTTCTTGTTCAGACACTGCCTCCACTATCGGTTCCTGTGCTGCCTCAGTCTCTTTCACAACCTCTTTTTCTTTGTGTCCTCTTGTGCATGTTGTACTGTCACCTCAGTCAACCCTGCTGAATCATTTACCTCAATGGGTACTGGCACCAGTGTCTCGGTAGGTGTGCTCTCGCGAGAAATTTCTTGCTCCAGGTCTAGGTCTCTATCATTTTGTAGACTCACTGCCATTAGCTATTTCGGGACCTGCTCCTTTGTATTGATTTGTGTGTCTGCAGGTAACATCCCCTGGGGACGATTATTCAGAGCCATCAAAATCTGTCCCAATTGGATCTCAATATTCTTTATTGCTAACTCGTGTGAGTCTACTCTTTCAGTTACTTTCCCAGTGGACCCAATCAATTGTTGCATTATTTCCTCGAGTCTAGCAAACCCATCTTCGTGTCTCCTAGTGTGTTGTTGTGGAGGTTGAAGATAAGCCTACTGCTGATTCTGATGGTTGTAGCCCTTTTGCCTTTGGTAAGGCACCACTTGACCTTGAGGTCTCATGGCCCTAAGATTGTTGCTATTGTTGTGTTGTTGCGGGGCTGATCTATATTGTTGATTCTGCTAACCCCAATTCTAACCACCTGGTCTCTGTCCCCCGTAGTTGGCCACATAATTCTTGTTCTCCTGATATTGTTGGTGATCACCTTTCGCACTCCACGAGCAAACATATGGTTGATTAATGCATGATGTACATAAACCCCCATTAGCTGCATCAACTATGTGTACCTGTTGTTTCTGGCCTGATTCATCAACCTTTTTGGTGAGGATGCTCATTTGTGTCATTAAACTGGCCATATTTTCAGTTGTGGAGTTAGGTGGGTCTAAGGCCACTGAGTGAACCACATGAGTGATTGGAGCGTTTCTTGTCGTCCATCCCGAGTTTTGTGCCATCTTGTCAAGTAAGATCTTGCTTTCTCTGAATGTTTTGCTCAAAAATGCTCCACCTGCTAAAGAATCAACATTGGCTTTCAAGCTATTTGCCAAACCCATGTAAGCTCTCTGCCCCAACATCTGCTCCGGAATACCATGGTGTTGACACAACACCAGCAGCCCTTTGAACCTTTCCCACGTTTCCTGTAATGTCTCTGTTGGTTTTTGTATGAAGCTCAATATCTCATCAATTTGCTGAGCAGTCTTGTTGGGTAGGTGAACTTTGTTCCCAAATTGCTTGACTAATTCCTCCCAAGTAGTGATGGAGTTTATGGGGAGTGCATTAAGCCAAGTCTGAGTCGCTCTAGTCACTGAGAATGGAAACAACAACAGCCTTATTGCTTCCGGTGTCACGTTATGTTGTCTTTGCGTGGCACAGATTGACAGCAAATTCTTCAGATGCTATTGTGGATCTTCAATATATGACCCTGAGAACAGTCCTTCGTTCTGCAACAAATAAATCATGTTATTTGTGATTTGGAACAAATCAGCTTGTATCTGCGGGACTATAATTGTGGTTGCTAAGTTGTCAGCGGAGGGTTGCGCCCAATCGTACAAAGCTGCTTCTGGCACAAGAGGCACCACCACCTGTTCGATCGGGTCATTCACGTTATCCCCATTGTTCATGTTGTTTACTTCGTCTCCCATGTCTGGTTCAAGTTGTTTTGTCGAATTCTGTTGTTGTTTGACTTTCTTGTTTGCACGATTCAATGCCTTGAAAACTTTCCCAGGATCTGATATTGCTTTGAACAATTCACCAGTTCTTGAGGAGTTTCTAGGCTTGCACCTGTAACATCCAAGACTACAAATGTTAGAATTTCAATGTACTCAGTTTAAGTTGAAGAAAATTGACTACACTAAGAATTTTTGCACTTCTTCTAACTGCAATTAATAACATCGTTCACTTCCCGACAACGGCGCCAAAATTTGATCACGCCCAACTATACCTTATAAAAAGGACAAAGTGTTCGTTGCAAATATATTCCGGTTAACAAGTCCGGAGTTGAATCCCACAGGGAATTAACCTATCAATCACAGCTATTGGACTCACACAAATTCACATATTCAATCTTTAGAAATATTTGATTAATAGATTGGATGGTTACTAACTAAAAATTACGTAATGAAAATGCAATAATTAAGAACTAACTACGAACGTGATGTAGACAAGAATTGGAATGATCTAAGGTTCTGATTTCCCCTATTGTTGGAGTCCTTCCCGCTACGTTTGCTATAAATTTTCCTAAGTCTTCTCTATCGATCATGAGCACTCTGACTGTCGTAACTCTCTCCCGAGTAATTACAACAATATACTAGACATATTCTCCTGAATTACGCTAGCTAGCCTTAATTACAGCTCACTTAGATCGCACCCAAGGTTTCGTTATTCCTAATCACACCTTTAAACCCTTCGTATTGATTCCTCATATACGTCGGGAGTGATGTTGTTCAAAAATAACCTAAATATGTACTCTCTTCCGAGTAATGCACACTAAATAGGAACAGTTAATTGAGGGCCCTTCAATCAACATCAATAAATATATAGTTGAAAAATAGAGATAATACTATGGCAAATCTATATTAACGTAACGATAAATTCATCCTTCAACAGGTTCCATCAAAACCCTAGATTAAGATTTTAGTTACTCATACTAATGCAACATAAATCACTAATATAATTCATAATCATCAAATAGAAGTAAGAAGAAGAAGATAAAAACTCTGAACAAATAATTTGTCTTCTCTCCCTTGTTCTTGCCTCTAAAATCTTCTAAAACCATCTATCTCCAACTTCTGGGCGAGTTTAGGCTTCATATAGGTTTAGGTTAGTCGCCTAGGAAATTACACAGTTGCCTTTGTGTTTCTCGATATTGACCGCCTGTCCGCGGCTGCGGATTTTTGCTACCTCACTGCCTTTAATTCGCGAGCTAATTCGTGGCCGCGCACTTGGACTTTGCATTTCGCTTGCTTTTCTCGCTCCTTTTCGCCCGGGCTAACCTTCTATTGGTCTTTCACGCTTCATAATGACTCCAAAACACTCTTTATCTCCCGCCTAGCTCGTAGTGGCTCTTGCAAAACATCAATTTCTCAATTATAGCATTTTGTTATCTTTTAACATTCAAACTTCAATAAAGTGAGGCTAAATCTAAATTGCATAAATATAAGCTACTATCACAAGGCAATGGATACTTGTTCTCGATAATAAACTTGTTCAATTGTTGATAACCAATGCACATCCTCATCGAAGCATTTTTCTTCTTCGCAACAACACTGGCGCACTCCAAGAAGAAATGCTCAATCTAATAACTTCCTTATCAAGCAGATCATGCAACTGTTCCTTCAACTCTTTCAACTCAGTTGTAGCCATAAGGTAGGGAGGAATAAAAATGGGATTAGTGCCAGAACTATGTCAATTATCAATATCTCTATCGGGTGGCATGCTTGGTAAATTCATCGAAAAGACATTCGAAAACATTCTTACAACTGGTACCGAGTCCATTGAAGGAACATCCATACTAGAATATTGAATATAAGACAAATATGCTAAATACCCCATAGCCTTCAAAAATAAAATCACTTCACTCGTAAAATAGGCAAGGGTCCCACTCCACTCTAATCTAGGCAACCCTGGCATAGTTAAAGTCACAGTCTTGGCATGACAATTCAAGATATCATGATACGGAGACAATTAATTCATACCTAGAGTAACCTTAAAATCTACGATATCCAATAACAAGAGATCAATCGTCCTACCAAAACCATTAATAGTAACAACAGAAGACCAGTTTACCCTATCAACTACTATAGAATCCTCAACCAGAGTAGGCACAAAATAGGAATATCAAGAGAATCATGAGACATACTCAAATGTGATACATAATATGATGACACATATGAATAAGCAGAAACCGAATCAAACAATATCGAAGTATCTCTATGACAGACTAAAACAATATCTGTGATAAATACATTAGACGACTCCGTCTCAGGCCTACAAGAAAATACATAACAATGAGTCTAACCTCCACCAGTCTACCCTTCTCCTCTAGGATGACCCCTAACTGGCTGACCCCTACCTCTAGCTGGCTAGGAAGGTGGTGTGAGAACTGGTGCTCGATCAATGGCCTGACTACTCTACTCTGAAGTACCATCCCACAATATTTGGCAATGCCTCCTGATATTCCCAGTATCTCCATACTTGAACCAGTCCTTCAACCGGCATAGCTGCTAAGTCTAAAATTGTCCATGACAATTTGAATCACCATTATAGAGACTTTGTATCGAAGGTACACTGATGCAAGTTGGAGACACACTGAATGATGACTACTCAGAATGAGGGCCATAAGTACCATGGCCACCTAAAGTACCACAAAAAACCTAGAGTGTTGAGTAAACTAGCCAGATAACGTGATCTCTACCAAAATGATCCCTACCTCCAAATGAGGCACCACTGAAACCACTAAAATAAGGAGGCCTCTTTCCAGATGTCACCTCTCCCCTGACCAGAATATGCTCAATCCTCCTAGCAATCTCCACCACCTGGTGAACAAAATCTTAATCTTGGCCTCCCTAGCCATTTGAAGTCTTATACCATAAGCAAGTCCCTGTATGAACCTCCACACCTTCTTCCTCTTAATAGGGATCAAGATGGCTGCATGACGAGATAAATTAACAAACCTCGTCTCATACTGGGTGATTGTCATACTACCCAGATATAGATGCTCAAACTGGATGCGTAGGTCATCCCACTGAGTAAGTGGAATAAACTTCTCAAACTGCTCATAGGTCACCACTTCTTGGCTAATTTCTGCATCAAGAAGATAGTAAAGTTAATCCCATTGGACTCAATTAGTCCCAAATTGCGCAAGATCTCATAATATCGGTCTACAAACTCCTGAGCATATTCTGAAGGCATACCATTAAAGTCAGGAGGGTGTAATTTATGAAACCAGTCCATCTTTTTCTGCTCATTACAGACATCACGATCCTAATCACATGCTGAGCTGCAGACTGAGAAGTCACTGGGTCTGAACTCCACCTTCTGCCTAAGAAGTCGCTGGGGCTGCAGACTGAGAACTTTTTTTTTGAAATTCATGCACTTTGATGTCCAATTATGTGTTCTATATATTATTTTTATATTTTGATCGGGCGAGCATGTTCATATGATATTTTTAGACTTCTGTGGATGTTTTTGTTTTGTGCCCTGAGAGCGCGTGAGTTTCAAACGTGTTTCAGAATGGTTTTGAACTAAATCTGGACTGCTGGTGTGTTGATGCCTCAAATGTAACAATTGCGAACACCAGCATCACAATTGCGACCTTAGTAGGGGGTCTCAAGTGTCGCATTTGCGATGCGTGGGTCGCAATTGTGAAGTGGTACCTGGGCTGGTTAGGTTCGCATTTGCAAAGTTTTTTTCGCATTTGCGAGAGAAGCAGGCTTCGCAATTGCGAAGCCCATGTTGCATTTACATCTTCCCTCATAGTCTATCAGTGTTTCAATTGCGACATTTGCAACTGAACAAAAGGTTAGAAAGTCAGAATTTCATATCATTTTAGAACCCTAGACTCGGTAGGAGGCGATTTGGAGAGGGGATTTTCATCTACAAACATTGAGTAAGAGATTCTAATCAATTTCCAACTATATTTCATGATTATATCTTAGATTTAACATCAATTTTATGAGAATCAAAGAGACCGGACGGGTTCGAAGTTGAATTTTCTTTACTTTTTGGGAAATGCGTAAAGATCATAGCTTTATCTATTGTAATTGGTTTCTCTTGCATTATTTGATATTATTAAGTCATTTTTTGTTAGATTTTAGCCGTGTGGAGAGTATCTTGCCAAATTTTGTGGGGAGGTAAGGAGGGACTACCCTCTTAGGATTTGGGTTGATTGTGCTATTTGTATTACGTGAAAGACATGTACATGAGGTGACGAGTGTGTACACGGGATATATGTGCTATTTTATTGGTTTAGACTATTTAGACTCTTTCTATGCCTTTAATTGAATTTGTCATAACACGTTATATCTTTCACTGTTAGCTTTACTCTTACATCCTCTATTTGATGTTGTTAGCAATTGTTCTATCTATTTTGTTATATTTGCTCTTATATGCTTTAGTTGAAGTTGTTACCTTCCTTATTGTCTTGTTACTTCTTTTATTTTTGCATTACTCCTACTTGAAGTTGTTATTTCATGAGAACTATCTTCTTGTTGGGTTATTGACGTTGAAGTTGTGATAGCTATTATCACATTGAGGTTGAAGTTTTTGATATTTGAGATGTCTTTCCTTGTTGAGTATTTCTCATTTATTTTGTTATTATTGAGATTCTTGTACACATTGTGGTTGAGTCATGGGCTATACGTTGTGGTAACATTGGTATTATTTATTTTAAAAAGTATTGTGGCATATGGGCACATGTGGTACGAGTTGAATATTGTGTTGTGATATTGATAGGAATGTGGTGGTCTAAGGATAGGGGTTCATACGCATGCGATGAGATAAGATGGGATTTATACACATATTGCTAGTAAGGGAATTACTTGATGCCACCCGGTGAGATAACGGGCCTAAAACATGTATAGCTATTTCGAAAAAATATTTTAAAAAATAAATGCAAGGCTCACGCGATGATATAATGAAAGATTGTGATTGAAATTATGAAATGTGAATATGAGGCGTAGTACCTCAGTTGTGATTCTTGTTGTACATTCCATATTAAAGAGGCTTGTTGGTTGAATTGTTCTTGTTGTTTTCTTCATTGTCTTATATATATTTGTCTGTATTTGATTATATGGTGTTCTCATCATGTGCTCACTTATTGTTGCCTTCTTGACTTAAGTTGTTATTATCCTACATTATTGACAGGAGATCAACTTCAAGATGAGAAAAGATTGCTGAGAAAGCATCTTGGCAAAGATAAAAGAGTTTGACACCTGAAAACCCCGAAACAAAGCCTGTATTCTTCCTAAACCCCCTATTCTTAGCATGGCGGATATTGAATAAAGGGACGACCGAAGGGGTACTAATTTGAGGGAAGTATAAAGGAAGACGCCGAAAGGTTATGTTAAAAGAGATGGCTATGAGACTAGTGCAAACAATATGTTGAAATAGTATATTTAGTAGTCTGCTTTCTTTCTCCGGGTATGAACTATTATCATTCATTTTCTCATTTTCTATTATTGGTCTTTATTATACTCTGTACATTTTATCTTGTCCTAGTAGGTGTCTTGACCGGACCTCGCCACTAATCTACTGAGGTTGGGCTTGATACTCATTGGGCACAGTTGTGGAGTACTGTTACGTCGCTTCTGTACTTTTTTTTATGCAGATCCAGGTACATCCAGATTTTTCCGGAGACTTCAAGGTATATCTGCCCGACGTTCGCCGGCCTCGGAGTCACCTACCTCCATTCTCTTATTATTGTTTATCTTCTATTTAAATAGTGTTGTATTTGAGATTGTAGTATATTTCTTTAGAGCTTATGACTCAGTTTCGCCGGATTTTGGGAGTAATATAGCTATGATTCAGTAGTGAGATTATTATGAGACTTATTGGTTTATATCATGTTTTCAGTCTTTATTTATGTTATATTCTCTTGTTTGTTAGGCTTATAGAATGTTAGAGACTAGGCTCCATCACGATATCCTAAGGTGGGAAATTGGGTCCTTGACAAATATCTCCCCCTCTTTGAGTAAAGATTAGTCTTTGAATAAGGTTAGGAAAGAGATGGATGTAGAAAAAAAATATGGTAACGGACATGACAAAAGAAAAAGGAGAAAAGGAAAGATCGAAAGAGTTAGAACACATGTATGTAACTTCTACCACATGTTAACTGAACTAGAGAAAATAAATCAACTGCCAATAAAATAGGCCCAAGTGTATAATACAAGTCACATAACGTTTTATACATTTTGAAACTGCAGTGTTTTTACTCCGTACCCGCTTATATAGTATTAAAGTAATACCATAAAATTTAATGCTATTAAATAAAAGGTGAAATGGCTTCCTGGCCACTTAAACTTGCATAGCTTTTGAAAGCCGATACACTAACTTATGAGTTTCCCATTTGAACACTCAAACTCGTGAAACCATAACTAATAAATACATTTGACCGTTGACCCATCCTATGTGGCGTCAGTTGGTCCTAGTCAGCTGTGTGCGTGAGTCTCACGACTTTTAGGAGCATGAGAGCCCTTTTCCCAATTCCCAACAAAACCAAAGCAGCAAAATTACCCTCTCTCATCATCGGCTTAAACTCAGCAAAATTCACCATTCCATCTCCATCAATGTCCACTTTCTTTATCATTTGTTTGCAATCCTCTATGCTTGGAGTATAATTTGAGCAGGCCAGTTGAAGTCAATAGTGGCCTGAGACTGGAAATCAGCGACGACGACGAGTAAAAAAAACCTAGCAACAAAAAGCAGTAGCAGATATCACTCTTGTAGCGTCCGCCACTGTTCCACCATTGGAAAGAACTCATAAAACACCACCTCTCAACAACCACATTCCAACTCCAAGTCCCCAACCATAGCAATAAGCAATGCTGAAAAACTACACCAAGAAATCATATTTGACATACTTACCCAGCTGCCGGCTAAGTGTATCGACCAATTCAGGTGCGTATCAAAGCAGTGGTGCTCTCTTCTCTCAGGCTCACAATTCATTAAAGCTCACCTCAATTTTCATTCCCACAAATATGATGAAGAAGAAAAACTCATTTGTATCCTTACTTCTCTGGCTCTTCACGTTATCACTTTTAACCACGACCACTAAAATGGAACCGATGCCATTTCAAGAAAATTTAATTGTTGGTGGTGGCGAGTTTTTTGGTGGTGGTGTTGGTGGCGGTGAGTATTTTGGGAATTGAAGAGAGAAGAATTGTTTGTAAATAACGGCTGGCAATGGAATTGGGAATTAAAAGACGGGGACCCCAATCGGTGGGGGTTTATTTTCGCGCCTCTGACGTGTAATAAACGATTGGGTTAGTACTGAATGGATGGACACACTAGCGAATGTGTAATACACACGCGGATGGTCAAGGGTAAAATATGTTTATTGGTTATGGGTTTTACGAGTTTGATTGTTTTAAATGAGAAAGTTCTAAGTTGGTGTATTGGCTTTCAAAAGCTCTACAAGTTTAAGTAGCCAGGAGACCATTTCACCTAAATAAAATTATCTAAAAATAAGTTCTAAATGACTAGATTATGGAAATAGTTTTACATGTCAATGTATAACACTTAAGCTATATCTGAAATGTCGTGTAAAGTTGTAACCCTTCCTTTTAATTTCAAAATACTTTTCTCCCTGAAGCTTATATCGAACTGAAGTAGAGTTGCAGCCAAAATTTGAAGTTTATGGGTTCAGAATTCTTACCATTTTAAATTACTGAATTCTAAATTACTAATATGTATATAAAGTCTTTTAAGCGGAAATGGGTCAAAATTACCTTTTTACTATTCGAAATATTATAATTATCCCCTGCCGTGACCAATCAGGATCATCCATACCCTTCTCGACTAACGAATTGGTTTTTCAGCATTTTTTAATTTCAAAAATTAGTTTTCCCTTTTAAAAAATTCAAGGGACTCTTAAAATACCCCCCCCCCCTCCTCCTCCCCATTCTTTTTTCCTACCCAAGCACTCCCCACCCATAGTTTTACAATACCCCTGTTTACCTCTCATAATCCGTTTATTGAAAGTGTAAACGAACCCAATGGTTTGTTTTATGTCTATCAAATTTTCATGGCTACGAAATCCTTAAAAAATTGCTGAGCTAGGGTTTCGAAGTCGGTAATCAAAGTCAGATTGAAGGTTGAAAATTCATTTGAAGAACCCATAAAAAACAATCTACACCCAAATCAGAGAAATTAGTAATAAAATCAGAGAAATTCCGATTTAATTTTGCTGAAAGGAAAATGGAGAAAGTTTTGGCGAAGAAAGGTTAAGGGTTAAGTGTTCATGTAAACCTAACAACACTATTGTAAAGGGTATGGGAAGGTGGAGGGTGGTATTTTTAAAAATTACATGAATTTTTAAAAGGGAAAAATAATTTTTGAAATTAAAAAATGTTGGAAAATTAATCCCTTAGTCGAGAAGGGTATGGATGACCATACACGACAAGAGTATACCTACTACCAACTTTAAACGAAGATATAATTATTCTATTTTAAATAGTAAAAGGGTAAGTTTGGCCCATTTCCATTTTTTAAGACACAACATAAGAGAGGGGCTTTTGCATCTATACCCACTTTGCAAAAAAAAATTACAAGCGTACCCACTTTTCGCATAAATTTCAGGCATACAGCCATGAAGTAGTAAAGGCAATTACACAAATTTCAGCATTCTAGGCTTTTTCAAAAACTTCAGCAGAAGTGCTGAAGTTGCCTAGTTCATTTGTAAAAACTTCAGCACACTAAATAAGCTGAAGTTTTGTCCTGGATTAATTAGTTTTGTCATAAAGCTTTTTCAAAAACTTCAGCTGAAGTTTTGTCCTGGGTTCATTCGTTTTATCGTCATTAGCTTTTTGAAAAACTTCGGCAGAAGATGTTGAAGTTATTTAGTTTAGTTGTAAAAACTTCAGCACCCAATATGCTGAAGTTTTGTCCTGGATTCAATAGTTTCTCATAAAAAACTTTTTGAAAAACTTCAGCAGAAGATGCTAAAGCTATTTAGTCAAGTTGTAAAAACTTCAGCACTAAATAAGCTGAAGTTTAGTTTTGCAATAAAGCTTTTTCAAAAATTTCAGTAGAAGATGCTGCAGTTATTTAGTTAATTTGTAAAACTTCAGCACTAAGTAAGCTGAAGTTTTGTCCTATGTTCATTCGTTTTGTCGTCATTAGCTTTTTGAAAAACTTCGACAGAAGATGCTGAAGTTATTTAGTTTAGTTGTAAAAACTTCAGCACCCAATATGCTGAAGTTTTGTCCTGCATTCAATAGTTTCTCATAAAAAGCTTTTTGAAAAACTTCAGCAGAATATGCTGAAGTTATTTAGTTAAGTTGTAAAAATTTCATTACTAATAAGCTGAAGTTTAGTTTTGCAATAAAGTTTTTTCAAAAACTTCAGCAGAAGATGTTGAAGTTATTTAGTTAATTTGTAAAAACTTCAGCACTAAATAAGCTAAAGTTTTGCACAGGTATTAGGAAGGCGGCGCCTGAAGTTGTAAAAATTAGGGTATAGGTTAAGTAATTTTAAAAATATGGGTATAAGTTAAATGGAGGCGACCAAATAGGGCGCCCCGTGCAATTTCTACCACAAGAGAAGCAAATATGAAAAGACTTTAGGGGTGTTTGGTTCAAAATAATGTTTTTGGAAAATTATAATTTTATGAGTATAATCCAACTTCCGGTATGGAATAGATAATATCAAAATTTATCGATATTAGTTGTTCTCAATAATCAAATGGTGAAAAAATGCAACTACACATTTAATATCAAATTTCAGAACTAATATTCTAATCCGATAACCAAACCACCCTAAAAATTGTAAAAAGGAAGAACCAAATATATGAAAATGACAAAAAAAAAAAAAAAAAAAGAAGGAAAAATTTTAAAAAAAGAAAAAAGAAAGGAGAACCGTTGAGCCAATCAGCCAAACTTCGTTAATTGTCCCTCGGCAGCGGAGAGCATCTCCGTTCTGCTCTCTGCCTTTCAATCAAAATAGATGCAATCATTAAGAACTTCTCCGATCATGAAGAGACCAAGAACCATTCCTTCAGCACCATCAACCCCACCATCCCCACAAATTCTCCAATCCAAAAAGACCCAAACTTTAAGATCATTCTCTTCTATAAAACCAAGAAATATTCTAACAAATCCAACACCAACAACAGAGCAAGACCCCAAATGGGTACCCCTCAACTTATCAAGATCAGAACTTTACTTGCCCCTCACCTTCCCAACTGGCCAAACCTTCAGGTGGAAGCAGACTGGGCCAATTCAGTATACTGGTGTTGTTGGTAGGTCCCACTTAGTCTCACTGAAACAGCTTGACGATGGTGATGTTGGATACCATTTCCACTGCACTAACTCTGAGGTTGCTGCTTCTAGGGAGGAAGCCCTTGTTGATTTTCTCAATGTGGGTATTTCTTTAACTGAGGTTTGGGAGAGTTTTAAGGTTTCTGATTCAAGATTTGCTGAGTTGGCTACACATTTGGAGGGTGCTAGAGTCCTAAGGCAAGACCCACTTGAGTGCCTCATTCAGTTTATTTGCTCATCTAATAATAATATCAAGAGAATTACCATGATGGTTGATTTTGTTTCGTCATTGGGGAATTACTTGGGAGATGTTGGAGGTTTCAAGTTTTATGAGTTCCCTTCACTTGAAAGGTTGGCAATGCTTTCTGAACAAGAGCTAAGAGCTGCTGGTTTTGGCTACAGGTATGCTCTTTTGCAATCTTTGTGGTTCCAGACTTATGTTTTTCTTTAATTCATATGTCCCATGATATGATATGATATGAATAGGTCCCTATGTCTTTCTTTTGGTGCACTAAGCTCCTGCTATGCGAGGTGTCTAGGAAAGGGCCATACGACATTGTCTTTTGTATACACAACCTTACCTTGAGAATGTACTAAATTATATTTATGGAAGAGGTGTTGCTGGTGTATGGAATTGCAGAGAAATTGATGGGCTTTATCTCAAATCCCATTAAGTTTCCTTCCCCCTCTGTTTCTGTTTGAAACTCTCATTAAAGAAATGCATGTATTTCAGATAGTCAGATTTCTAGTAGTTTTGAAATGCTATTTGGCATTACATAGGTCTTCTTCGTTAGCTGTTTGATAGTGAATGATTTCCAAAACCTGTTAAATGGTACTAATATGTAATGATGGATGATGTGATACATCCTATATGTTCAACTTTTCCCTGCTTTTTTCTGTTGCGTTTTATTTTGGGGCATATTTTAGGCAGGAGCTTTAGGTATTTTGTTTAGACGAGATGAATACTTTGAACTTTCTAGTCATACTTGAACTGATGTCAAGTTGTAGTTGTATTTATAACTCTGTACATAGAACTCCTGATGTTAGGTGTCCCAACTCTCTGTTAAGTTGTTCAGTTCGCCTTGTTTTAATTGGTTTCTATAAATGAGCAGGGCCAAATATATTGTTGGCACGGTGGACGCACTGCAATCAAAGCCTGGTGGAGGTACAGAGTGGCTTGCTGCACTTCGTGAGTTGGATCTTCCTGAGGCCATTGATGCTCTGTGCTCTCTACCTGGTGTTGGTCCTAAGGTCGCAGCATGTATTGCTCTCTTTTCTCTTGATCAGCACCATGCTATTCCTGTTGATACTCATGTGTGGAAGGTTAGCTTTCAAGGGCTTTATCTTTTTCGTGTTTAATAGATTACATCATCTCTCCATGTTATTTTGTTTCTGCACAGTTTTTAACTTGAGCAAATTGTCAATTTTCTAACATATGCCTTTTCGTTTGAGTCATACCGAGATTAAGATATGTTCTCACTCTTCTATAAATATTTTGAATTGAGATAAACCTAAAAGAAGATTGTTATCATTGTTGTAGTAGATATTTTTGTTCCTTCCTTGCTTGATATTTTCCTGAACCTGCATTTTGTTACAGAAAGTGTATGTTGATGGGGCTAATGCGTTCTTTATCAAAAAAGGGGGACTAAAGAAACTACGAGAGGAGTTTAAGTTTATTTATTTTTAGCAGATATGTTGGTGAATGATTATTTTATGGATTAAGGTTTTGTGCAGCTTTTGGACTCTTTCACTTCAGCATAAAAAACAAATTTTTTTCTTGATGCTATTATGCTCTTCTCCTTCACATTTATTTCCATGCCTGCTCTGTAATCTGAATGCATCCTTTTGTGTTGCTGTTGTGAGACAATATTTGTTAAGTAATTAAAAGTGTGCTATCTCTAACAACTTAAGCTTTTAAATGAGATGGTCACATACTTCAACATAGTATCAGAGCCAGACTCATCGATCCATGTTTTTGTGTTTCTCAATGTTGAGCCCTCCATTATTCATGCTCCAGTTGTCTAGTCTTTAGTCTTAGGCGTGCGAGAGGGTGGTAAGTTCCATATTTGTTGAGGGAATGGGTTGAGTTAGGCCCGAGGTCCATTTATTCATATAGTACAGGTGCAAATAGAGGTCCTGGATTCAATCTCACCACCATCCAAAAAGTAAAAAATATTTCACATGTTTCACTAATGAAAAAGAATCAATCCTACTCGTGGGGGGCGTGTTGTGAGACATAATATAATTAAGTAATTAAAATTGTGCTCTCCATAGCAGTTTAAGCTTTTAGATGAGATGGTCACACACTTCAGCAGGTATTGTCCATTTCTCGGAAGAAATTTTTTCCTATACCAATTAAAAAAAAGGCAGAAATATGCTTCATAGTAATCACAGTTTAGAAGTTGGTAAGTGTCCGTAATTTTTTTGTTGTTGATGAGATACTCTTACTGGTTATTAAGTTCCCTTTACGTCAGGAAAATAGGAGCCTGCATGTTGGCAGTTTTCTAGTCTTTGTTTTCCTCCTAAATAAAGGCCAACTTTTTGGTCTAAATACAGACCAATTTCTTGGTGCATGTCCTTGACTATTTTCGCTCGTATTCGGAAAAGAGTTAAAGGTAAAGAGCTTGGAGCTTTACTGTCTGTCGAAGTGCCAGAATCTTGAGGAACCAAATGGTTTTGGGGATGCTTTGTTCCTGAAAGGATTAGCTTGTTTGGTTACCAAAGAAAAGTGAAATAATGAGAGTACTGCTCCATGCTGCCGAATACGGGATGACAAAAGTTTAGAAACCTGTGAGCAGTCTTTCTGAATGATAAAATGGGTACATGCAGTTTAGTACTAGAGCTTGTGGCACAATTCATGCATGCGTTTCCTGCAGATTATAGACTGCCTGTATGGTGCTTCTATTGCAAAATTTTAGAAGGCAATCAAGATGTTAATTAAAGTCTGTTACTAGCCAAGAGAGGTGGATGTTACACCATCAGACTAATTAGTTGTATTTTATATTAGTTCCTTTTGCCAATCTCAATTCATTGATGCTTTTTGAGGTATAAAAGAGAACAGGTGTCCTAACAACAGAAGCAAAGTTACAGCAGCTTAGGGAGTGTCAGCTTTATTAATATTTAATAGGGTGGATAAGCCATTTGCTAATAAAATTGCTTGTGTCATAACATATCCAAGAAAAGCAATATAACTTGTCAATGTGAGCAGGGTGAGGATCACAATAATTGCTGTGTGATGTTTTTTTATTTATCTGGGTCTGGGCTGAAATTAGCCTTATTTTTTAAAAGAAGGTTCTGCTAATTTGGAAAGTTGTAGACTGTGGAGCATGAGTCATTCTTCCTCTGTCCTGACTTGCTTGTCCCTTGAGCTTATCAAGGCCAATACTTTCGATACATAGAGAATACACAAAAGTACTAGTGTAATATTTTCCATATCAAATTGATAAAAGAATGCATTTAGAAGTACTAATCAAAATATGATTCAGGCTGTGTTGTTAAAAGCCATCGTTTCGTCGCTCAAAGCGACGAAACAATGCGAAGAGGAGGAGTTATCGCTTCATAGGTAAAGCCATGCACTTCATAGAAATGTGCACTTCAGATAATGATGTGCAAAGTGATCCAAAATAAAAGTGGTGGTTTGTTGAATCTCAATTTAGAGTTGGATTAATACTCATATTAGTGTACATTAGAGCTGAAGTTAGTTTTTTACAATTTGATTACTACAACACTAAATTCTTGTGACTTTTAATTTTTCATAAATAGTGCGCTTCATTTCAAAGAAGCACGCGCTTCACTTCTCACTTTTGCTTCAAGCCCCGTGGACCTCGTCGATTTGTATGCATCTTGCTTTAAAAGTGAAAACTGAACCATTTAGGGTAGAGGGAGCATTATGAATAGCGCAACGAGTTTTCCACAATGTATGTCGGCTCAGTTTCTGCTATTACAGTCAACCCTCTCTATAATAGCCTCGTTTGTTCCAATATGTTTTGGCTTTTATAGTGAATGACTGTTATACACCTATAACAACATTTGAGATTAAAATATATTTTGGTCGCAATAGATAAAATTATCCAAAAATCAACTTTGTTTCCTTTTCCAATGTTGCAAATAAAAGATAAAAAAGTTATTCAAATTTAAAATCTCAAAAGATATGCATATTTCACTTGTTAAATATTGAAGAAAGCTAATACATTATTAATAAATTTATAACTAAACGCATAAAGATTTAAACTCTAAGGCACACATTTTAAAGCTACTTAGGAAAATAAATTCTTTCAAGATTAGTGGAAGAAATTTATAATTGTAGCTTGTTTCGAAGATTTCATTATCTTACTAACGTTATAACGCTTGAATTGGTGAAAATTTGTGTTTAAATTTTCAGCAAAAAGATATCCAATAGCTTTCCCTTGAAGACAATCTAAGAGCTTAACACTTAAATATTCTATCAAATTTTTTTTGGTATTTGTCCGGTGTAAAAGATATTATGTGCAAATCTTGAAATCTTATGTCTTATGCAAAAGAGAAACTTTATTCAATGAAAAAGATTGTATGCATATTTTTAAAATTATTATTAGTAATCTTAAAGATTCTATATGGACGTTATAGAGAGGTAATTTTACAAAGAGCGTTATGCTATAAAAATGGCTGCTGTTATTATAGGTAAAAAGTTGTTATAAAGGTAAAATATAGCTTAAAAAATCGGATTTTTATAGTGAATGGCTATTGTATAGGATGGTGTTATAGAGAGGTCTGATTGTAGCTATATTTATCATCTCCTTGTTGTTACACATTATAATATTGACATGCGAACATGCAGCACTCTTTGCCCTTTGAAGTTACATAAATTCAGAAAATGTGGCTTCTGTTCATATCTGTGAATACCATTTGACATTCCTTCCTGATCTTTTGCTAGATCGCGACCAAGTACCTCCTCCCTGAGCTAGCAGGAACCAGTCTTACACCTAAACTTAGCAATCGTGTAGCAGATGCTTTTGTGAGGACATATGGAAAATATGCTGGTTGGGCCCAAACTCTGCTTTTCATTGCGGAACTACCTTCGCAGAAAGCACTCTTGACATCAAGCCTTTTGAATTCTACGGTAGAGAAGTCTCCTAAATCCAAAAAAAGACAGCGTGGGATCACAGAGATCTCTATAGAGTGATACACCGAGCTTGTGTTTTCATGCTCAAAGTTGGACTTAATCTACGTGCAGAGCTGATGAAGCCTGTTCTTTCTAGTTCTTACCATCTGAGGTATCAAAATTATCATGATACATATGTATTTGGAGATTTCTACTTGCAAAACTGTTAGGTTAACTAGCACCTTAAGTTTTCTAAACATCTGCCAGAAGATGCTGCACTCCTCCTTTGCGGCCCGGAAAAATACTTGTTACTGCTGATGGAGAAATTCTAATTATCTGCTTTTTCTGGCACCTGTTCTTTCTTGAGGTTTTCTTGGCAATGATAATGTCTTTATTAATTAATTAACAATTCCTTTGCAGGCATGACAAAATGTGTCTAGCAGAGTAGCATGTGAGCATTTTGCATGAGCATGAAGTTGTTGTACCATAATTCTTTGATTGGTGGTGACTAGCAACCTAAATTTTGTAAGTTGGGTCTTTGTTGGTCTGTTTTGTTATTTCCAAATTTGGACAATCAGGCGGCTAAAGTTTCACATATTTGAAATGTGTAAGACTTCCTTTTGTATAAGAACGTATTAATTTGCATTAACAGCATATCTTGTGTTAAATTGGTTGACAGTTTCAGTTTGCATTGCCTATTGATCTGATTAGATCCATCTTCTCCTACCTTCCTCGTTATTGTTTTCTTGGAAATATATATCGAACAGAAAAACCGTCAATGAAATGCCCGATTGATTCTTGCACTGTTTTCATTCATAAAAGATACAGAAAGCAGAAGCGGTAAAAGACGTGAAAATGTTTCTCAAATCCAGATTTTAGGAACTTGAAAATTTCATTTGGGACGTTTTCATCTATACAGGTAAACTTCAAATTGCTGAAAATAGCAATGTACCTCCATTTGAAGGAATCAGTGACCTGTGTGAAAATATCGTTCTGTATTTCTACATTCCTATGATTTTTAACATTTATGTGGAAATCACGTCTGAGCTTCACCCAAACAAAGAATGGTCAACATTGTTCTTTTATCTTAGCGGAGCATCAACCGGCAGAGTCTTATGGATTCCTGATTATATGGATCTCCCGAAGTTTTTTTTTGAGTGAGGAAAGGACAATCTCTTCATCCCTAGACAAGCCTGGAAAAGTCATAGTTGGAAAATGTAAGTTAAGCGTAAGGACAGTGAAAAATTAGGAACAAATACACATACTAGATCGTAATGTTTGACCTATCACAGTGAAAAATGACTGCAAATTGGTGGGAGGAAAAATCCTACTGTACTTTAGCAATTAACTTGGTCTTTCACCTTCAGTATGTGTACAATTCTCAATAATTGGTTTTCTTTGTAAGAGAATTTCAGTCTGAAGATCTTAAGCAAACATTGATTAAGCTCAAAGTAGTAATATTAGTTATTCTGCTTAGGTATTAATGGTTGATACTTGAAAGACACAATTTACAATATTGACATCAAATACTAGTTTTGTGAAGAGAGCCATTGAAAATAAACAAGCAAATTGAGAAAAGATTAGTTATTTTTAATAAAAGGGGTGCAAATGGTGTTGATAGAGTGATAGATACTTGTATGTTAGTTAGTATAGGATAGGTAAAAGGCATAACATCTATCTTTTTGTGGTTTTAATTCCAGCGAATTTGAGTCTTGAAGTTGTGGCTCTGTACCACAATCTTTTTGGCACATTTCAGTGTAGGAAGAGTGATTAAAATTGATAAAAAGCAAGTATTGGCTCAAGGATGAGTAATGAATTCTGCATGCAGGAATCATATCCCTCAAGTGTTGATTTAATATATTGGATTATTGATCTGTGACCTATCATGGAACTTGTCTTTTAGAAGAAATTTTATATAGGGTTGTTCATTGACTTCTTTCATTAATTATCACAAATTAGATAATCCGATTTAGGTCAACTTATTAATATTCCTTTATATCTTGAAAATTTTCATTTCTAAGAAGACAAAGTTCGTGAAGGTAATAACTTGGTATGGAAATGAGGAAGAGTGGTTTACTTTCTCAATGACGGCTTTGTGACTGAAATAGTATCTACAGTGATGTCAAGAGGGTTGCCTGTTTCCTCCTCGAATAAGACTAATAAGTTGTCCCCTGGTTGGAGAAATGATCTTGGAACATTGTACCTGGAAATGAACAATTTTAGTTGCTGGAAGTTTAGTCATTAGTAATTACATACAACTCTTGAGATATCCTGAATAAACTTCCTTGTAGCGAAACAAGAGTGAGTAGGATCTTTAAATGAAGAGGTTTATTCAATATTTAAGAGATAAAAATAGTCTGGTTCTGAGATGGCCTGCCTATTCTATCAATAGCATATGCTAAAGATATACTGGTTTTAATATGGCCTTATTAGTCTATAAGTAACATATACTGAAGAACTATACTAATTATAGTAATTCAGTATACGGAAAGTTTGTATTGAGTATAAGAAAAGTTTGCATAGACCCGGGTTCAAATCCTGGCAGATAAATCTTTCCCTCCGTGTTGTCGAAGGTGAAAAGCTCTAAAAAGCGCCTTACGTCAATTGGGGCTTTAAGCTCAAAGCGCAATTTAAGTGCGGGCTTTAGTTTAAAAAGGCACAATGCAAGAAAAATTTAAAAACATATATGTAGTTCTAGAGAAAAGTAACAAATTCATTCATATTGTTTTCCTAAACAACTAATACACTTATTTGCCGATTATATTTGTAGTCTAGCATTGCTCCATTCATGATAGAACTTATGGGCAATAAGGGGCACGTCTTGGTGCCTTGCCTACTGAAGCGCAACTTAAGTGAAGGCGAAGCGCCTTCCCTGAGCTTTTCTGAGCTCCCGGGCTTAAGCGCGCCTTAAAATGAGTCTCTAAGAACACTGGTTTCCCTTATAAAAAAAGGTTCGTGTTGAGTATCTATCTGAATTAGTTCAATTTAACATACCAAGTTTGTGACGGAATGCCTGCAAGTGTTCGAAATGAGACCCAATATCGGCCAATGCTTTGGCCATTAACCCAAGCTTCACCTTTTCCCATGGAGCCAAGGTTTAATGCAACAGGATCATCACCCTCGGGTGCATCAAAAGCTGACTGGCAAGTTGCAATCAAAATATCATAGATTGAGTAAAATAACAAATATATCGGGATATGCTATAGCTGATTGTAGCATTATAGCTTTATAAACAGAAACATAAGCACATATTGAATTTGCTGAGGATCTCTTAGTCGCTTAAACAAATAGAACTATATGATATATAAAAACTACTCATAAAGGATCCACAAACTTACCTTGTACCATGTGAGTGGTTGAGAAGACCCTAAGCTGCTCCAATTAGCACTCTTTGATCCTTCTGATGAGTAAATTTGTAACTTCTCCCCCAGTAATCCAACCTTGAGAAAATGTCGAGAAAATGTCTTGTACTCATGTAAGCTTAATTATAAAATACACTCACTTGCCAAAGAATTATGGTTGTTAGGTTTGTTGTTCTCATCCTTAAAAGTGCTCTACTAAAGACTGAGCTGTAGCTAATAGATTGATGTGGCAGAAAACATTAAATGCCTTAAAAGGTTTTTGGTTAAATTAGCGGTATATACATTATATGGCATGAGCAATTACATCGATGGCTCAACAAGTAAAAGATTTGGCTATCTATTACCTGATAACCCCATGAGTAATTGGTGATATTTTTGTCCTCGTCGCTGTCTTGAATAATTACGGACTGTACACCAAGAGCCCTATGTTCAAGAAATGATCCTGAATCCTGCACATCAAAGATTCAAAACATTCTTATCTATATAATCACTTGCTAAATACGTTTTTCTAAAACTAGAGATCATAAATCTAAAGAAGAAAGCAAGTCATGTGAAACATGAACTTGGCTCCAGTGCTCTGAAATGTTGTCCCTTTAGACGATTCTAAGTTCTAAGGTTGAGAGGAAAAGAGGGCTCATACATGCAATATTGCAATTCATAATGTGCTATAATACGTTATGAGTAAGACTTCTCTTTTTACCAAAAGAAGAAAATGCAACTTTCACATACGAATATACACTTCCCCTTTTTGCTAATATCATGATGAGATTGACAGTGTATTCATTCTTGGGTGATGTATTATTAGTTGCCAACTGGGAAAACCAACAAAGGAAATGAAAATACATACCGGTAAGCCAACAGTTGCACTTAGTAATGAGATGTTGTTTGTGCCTTTATTTAGAGAAATAGTGCTCTCTAAAGTAAATGATGTATTTCTGAATTGTCCATGTGCAGAACCTGCAAAACTCGACAGTTAAAATACTTTAAGATGTTTTGTTGTGCAAATTGATATTTTGAGCTGCTCATTACGTTAACTTGTGCTTCACATAGGAGAGACACTGTTTATGCAACTTTCTCTCGGGAGACAGGTTGATTGGTATTAGGAACACTACGAAACGAAAAATATGGGATCTTTCTTTTTCCTTTTCTGGAAACAGAAGCATATTTTTTCCTTCACTAGTCAAACCAGTTACTCCATTAACAAGTTCCAGTTCCATAAATAAAGTGAAGAACGTGGAAATCTAATAAGTCGTGTAACCAATGGTACAGCTGAAATCACTGTAGTTTCAATTTTGTATTAGGAAATATGGTGTTTGTCTCTTTTTCTCGTTATCATGCTATAAAGAATTGTCTGTAACTGATAATTGTTTACTGTATCTTGCTTATCTTTCACCCATTCTGTTTCAGTTTTATTTCCTGATTTTCTATGAGAGGAGTGTGTGTTGCGCACGGGGGTGCATAACATCTTTTCTCATTTGTAGGACAACAATTTACCCCTTGATATTATCATTTTAAACTAGGAACAAACCCCTAAAAATGTTACTTTTCAAATTGCATGACACAATTCTCATTTTATATATTGCATCCACAATGAAATGATTACCTGCATGTGCTCCATTCACAAAAGCATGTAAAACATGGCCTAAGGATTTCACACTTAGTGTAACTGACTGCTGCTCCGGCGAATCCTGCTGGATACTGTCATGTGGATTTCACAGATATTAGTAAAAGGCAATACTTCCTAGAATCCAGTTATTATTATGTTTACATCATACTGTGCCAGTAAATTTAGCTGAAAGATGTCCTTCAGTCCTGGTCAAGTTTATCTAATGTTGTTACTCTATTCTTCTGAGTCAAGTGGTACATTAAGGATCTTTTGTCGTACCTGGAAGTGTACCAAAGATAATCAGATAAATCCTTTGTAGTATTCATGTGCTCCAGTAATATGTCTGATCTCATTGAAGTAGCATCAAGTTGTGGAATAACCTCTTGAAATTGTTCCCATTTCTCCGCTGAATCAAACTTAACTGTGGGTATTGCTGTTCTTGTGTTAAAGTGTGTGCTTACCTATTACAGATGAACAAACAGACAGTTGAGTATCTTCTATGCTTTTAAACCAAAATTTCTCTAAATTGAGTATGAGGAGATAAATTAGGCATCTATACTTTTCTTTCATTCTAAAAGTTAGCGGTAAGTTACTGAATAGCGTGCTGGCCTTTTGTCAATCATCAATGGAGCCGTTTGGGAGGGGTTTTGGAAAAGTTAACCATACGTAGAACTGAAAGAAGCTTCTTAAGTATGTCAGAATTTACCTTTGCTGTATTGAAGGATACAGTCTTGCAGTCAGGTAAGATGCTTATAGATTGCCGAGGTAACTCATATGACGAATTTTGAAACTGCACTACTACACTTTTTGTGTTATCTATGTTCACTAGAAATGCTGCACAAGCTCCAGAATCTCCACTGAATACATAAGCCTGGTTTGCACATTTGGGGGGGAGACGAGATAAATCAGTTTGCTATGTTTGCGGTGTTTGTAGGCTTTGACATTGAGCATGATCTTCATGATATTGAAATTATTGAAATATAGAAAGAAAAGTTGGGTCTTGAGATGAGAGATACTTTTGGTCCCAGGTGGATCTTTACCTCTTGTTGTTCACCTAAAGACTGCATGGAGGGGAATACAGAAAGTATGGTCTCTGAGCATAACTTAACCGCAGCATGCAATTCTTTCAGATGTCCCCATTTTGGTTGTCTGATTAAACCTGTAGTTGGATTCTCAGTCACAAGTAGCGAAAAACTTGGAAGCGTAAGTGAATTGCTTACCGTACTCATCTAACGGAGCTTGATCATAGTAACTTGTTATCATAAATTCAGCAGCAGTCCTGCCAAAATTGGTTCCTCCATGATACTGATAGTGAAGTCAGAGAACCTTGTTAGAGTATGATAAATCAGCTTATAGTGTTTGATACAGCGGACTTGAATAGTATCTTCAGTTGTTTGGCATGAAAATATGTTGCTATATAAGATTTACCATGTAATAGTTGATGAAGGTTCCATTCTTCCTTGCAATGAACAGGGCAACATGATATGCAATGTCTTGTGCTGATCTGAGTGTTGCATTCTGACCATACACTTGATAGCTTTAAGACCAAAATAAAGATCTTTAAGCAACTTTATTCATTATATACTGCATCATAATTAGAAAAGTATAGTGGAACAGCTTACAAGCTTGTCCAGTTCTCTGTCCAGATTGATGGCTTGTTGGGTGAATTAGGTCCTACAAATGTTTCTCCACATCTCAACCCATTGCATGCATTAATCTGTAGTAAACAAAGTTAGCTGCAGGTCCTTGAGTCTTCTCTTTTTTTCTTTTTACAATTTCATAAGTTTCAGGTCCTTGAGTATTCCATTTTTTTTTTAATCAAATTTAATTGAAACTTAGCTTTCTCTTTGGTTTATAAATCACGTGCCTCCTAAGTTTTGGTCCAGTGATAGGAGCGCAACACGTGATATGTGGATCAGGCACATGACACGAAGTAGAACCTTGCGGACCAAAAGTCTAGTATGTAAGTGAGAATGGTAGATGGATATGTTTTTATTATCCATCGAGCTTTGAACCATTCATTTGCAGATTCTCGAGAATTCTTTGGTTATCAAAACATGTTCTATAAAGTATGATATGTGGTAGAGAGTAAAAACATTTTAGAAAATGAAAAAAAATAAAATAAGTGAAGAACAAGATGGAAAGAGTTGAGAAAATGAAATTAAAGTAGTTTGTTGAGAAAGGAGAGGTATTTCTTCCTATTTACTTAAGCCTAGTGGATAGAGTTATCCGACATTTGTGCTGATAGGTAGTTGGTACTCTGTGTAATTGTCGAGATGTGCGTGAGATGGTTTGGACACTACTATCATAAATTTTTTTAAAAAGAAGAAGATAGGGAACATACAACAGGATCAGGAGCATCATCTTGCTTGCACATGCACCATGGCACCCCAGTTTGAAGTCCCACTGCCATTTCTGCCGCCCAAAGGACATAAGGTGGGCCATTTTCTCCGAATGCTTTTTCTACATTTTGATATTCATTCTCAATCTGCGCGTATTATTAAGATGAGTTTAATTTAAGTAGGTTGATAGCGTAAAAAGATTAAAACATCTACCCGTAACCTTTAAATAAAACTGAAATTACTAATATATTAAATTATACTAGTATAAATATTTTTATATTGTCAGTATATATATATTAAGTCATATTAAAAGAGAAACATCGTTTGATGTTATTAGAGAACGGACTAGGTTGTATTAGACCAGTGAAGTTTTTCTGAAAGAGACTTTACCTTACACTAAATTCTGAAAAATAACTGTAGGACATTTAAGGGTGTAAATGAGTTTTTAGAGGTAACTCTTTTTACTTGTACTTCAATGAATTGTTCCAAGTACATATATGATCTTTCTTTCTTTCTTTTTTTTAAAATTTTTTTTCACTTTGTTGCTCCATACTATAATGGTCAAAATCTGCCCCAGAATATTTAAGATAAGATGACAAACACTAAAGAAAGAGCCCTCAAGTCGTCTCGGTCGAGGTCGACTAGAAAGCAACAAGATTCGCGGTCAAGATGTCAACAATGGATGAAATCGAGCACCGTTGGTGAAGCTATAACGGCTAGTTTTCAAAATAAGATACTAAGGAGAATATTCTCTTCACTTGTACTGTAAGGGTTTATTAGAAAAATGTCTCATATAAATAGAAAAAGAGAATGATATGAGGCATGTGACATTTATTTGATAAGAATACACTTTTGACAAAATATTCTCTCTTTCTTATTATGATATTGTTGGTTTAGTAGTCAAATAGGAGTAAATAACCTTAATCCTATATGTATTAGGAGTAGGACATGTAGTATCTATATATATGGCTCATTGTATCATCGTATTATTGTATTGTGTGAATAATAGATTTTTCTCCCGTGCATTCTCACATGGTATCAGAGCAACAGTGAGAAAACATCCGGGAAAGAAAACCCAGCCAAAACAGATCGTCGTGCTTCAATTCCGGCGACCCTTTAGGGCTGTTTTTCGAGAAACCTATATCCGTTGGTGTTGTGCAAAAAAACCAACACCACCACGAGGTAGATCAGCTTCCGGCGACAAAACCCCAAAAATTTCTCCGGCAGAAACCCACCCACGCGCCCTCACGTGCCGCCGGGAATTTTTTTTCAGCGAGTCTCCGTCATCCACGCGCCGACGCGTGAGGCACCTTCCGGCCATTTTTTGGCCGAGCTTCTTCAGGACAGCCTGGTCGCACAGTAATTCCGACCCTACCCGTTCCTTTATTTTTCGATTCCGAGTACTTTGAAAAATTTTCGGCAGCTACAGTTTTCCTTTCGCCTGTTTCAGGGAATTTCCAATTGGTTCTTTTTATTATTTGGGTGTAATTTTGTAGACCTCTCTTTAATCCAACGATGTCTTTTGGAGTTGATATTTTCGGGTTTAAAAATCCGGGCTCTGGCAGTTCCGGTATTATGATTACCTCAGAACCTTTAATGGGAGGTTCAAACTACTTACCTTGGGCTTCATCTGTCGAGCTGTGATGTAAAGGTCAAGGTGTTCAAGAACATCTAATCAAGAAGTCTATCGAAGGAAATGAAAAGGCCAAAGCACACTGGGAGAAAATCGATGCTCAGTTATGTAGTATTCTGTAGAGATCTATTGATTCCAAGTAGATGCCTTTGTTTCGTCCATTCCGGACATGTTATTTGGTTTGGGAAAAGGCTCATACTTTATACACTAATGACATATCTCGTTTCTATGATGTGATATCGCAGATGACAAATTTAAAGAAACATGAATTAAATATGTCTACTTACTTGGGACAAGTACATGCAGTTATGGAGGAATTTGAGAAGTTGATGCCAGTTTCTGCTAGTGTTGAAAAGCAACAAGAGCAGCGACAAAAGATGTTTCTAGTTCTTACTCTTACTGGACTTCCTAATGATCTTGACTCAGTACGCGATCAGATTTTGGCTAGTCCGACTGTCCCCACAATTGATGAATTTATTCTCTCGATTACTTTGCCTTGCTGCAGCACCACGTCACACAGTAAGCTCATCACAGACACTTGACTCATCTGTTCTCGTATCCCAATCAGTGGACAATCGGGCATCTCAACCTATGGAGAATAGACGGGGATGAGGTCGTTTTGGAAGGTCTAGACCCAAGTGCTCTTATTATCATAAACTTAGACACTCGTGATGTGTGCTATTCTTTACATGGCCGTTCACCCAAAAACGCTTATGTTACTCAGACCGAGACTACAGGTAACCAGAGACTTTCTTTATCTGAAGGGAAGTATAATGAGTTCCTTCAGTACCGAGCAAGTAAGCAGACATCTCCACAAGTAGCCTCTGTTGCTCAGACTGATACTTCTGTTGCTGGCAATTATTTTGCTTGTGTTTCCCAGTCTAGTACTCTTGGACAATGGGTTGTGGACTCAGCCGCTTCTGATCATATCTCTGGTAGTAAATCACTTTTGTCAAATATTGTGTATTCACAGTCTCTTCCCATTGTTACTTTAACCAATGGTTCTCAAACTAAAGCAAAAGGAGTTGGACAAGCGAACCCCCTACCCTCTGTCACTCTAAATTTCGTTCTTTATGTCCCTGGCTGTCCTTTTAATCTTGCATCTGTTAGTCGTTTGACTCGTGCCCTCCATTGTGGTATATATTTTATTGATGATTCTTTTATTATGCAGGACCACAGTACGGGACAGACGATTGGAACATGACTTGAATCAGAAGGTCTTTACTAGCTTAACTCACTCAATTCCTCCAAGGCATGTCTAGTTACAGATCCTCCGGACTTAATTCACAAACGTTTAGGACATCGAAACTTATCCAAGCTTCAGAAGATGGTGCCTAATTTGTCTAGTTTATCTACATTAGAGTGTGAGTCATGTCATCTCGGAAAACATACTCGAGCCTCATTTCCTTGTAGTATTGAGAGTCATGCAAAGTCTGTTTTTTCCTTAGTTCATTCTGATATATGGGGTCCTAGTAGTCGGTTCAACATTGAGATTTCGTTATTTTGTTACTTTCATTGATGATCATTCAAGATGTACTTGGATTTTCTTAATGAAAGATCGTTCTGAGTTGTTTTCAATATTCCAGAATTTTTGTGCTGAAATTAAAAATCAATTTGGTGTTTCTATTCGCACTTTTCGCAGTGATAATGCCTTAGAATATTTATCCTATAAATTTCAGCAGTTTTTGACTTCTCAAGGAATTATTCATCAGACTTCTTGTCCTTATACCCCTCAGCAAAATGGGGTTGCAGAGAGAAAGAATAGGCACATCATTGAGACTGCTCGCACTCTTCTCATTGAATCTCATGTTCCGCTGCATTTTTGGGGCGATGCAGTTCTCACAGCTTGTTATTTGGTTAATCGGATGCCTTCATCTCCCATCCAAAATCAGATTCCGTATGCAGTATTGTTTTCCCAGTATTATACTCTGTTCCCCCTCGTGTTTTTGGGAGCACTTGTTTCGTTCATTATTTAGCCCCTAGGAAAGATAAGTTAGCTCCTCGTGCTCTCAAGTGTGTCTTCCTTGGTTATTCTTGTGTTCAGAAGGGATATCGTTGTTACTCACCTGATCTTCGTAGGTACTTTATGTCATCTGACGTCACATTTTTTGAGTCTAAGCCTTTCTTTACCTCTTCTAACCACCTTGATATATCTGAGGTCTTACCTATACCGACCTTTAAGGAGTTTACTACAACTCCTCCTTCACCTTCCGCCACAGAATTCTTACCCATTCCAACTGTTGGGGAGTCTAGTGTGGCTCCTCTTAGATCCCCAGCCACAGGAACACCACTCTTGACTTATCATCATCGTCTGTACCCAACATCAGGCTTAGCTGATTCATGTCCTGCACCTGACCCTGCTCCTACTGCTGACTTGTCTCTTCCTAGTACACCGATTGCACTTCGGAAAGGTATACGAACCATACTTAATCCTAATCCCCATTATGTCGGTTTAAGTTATCATCGTTTGTCATCACCCTATTATGCTTTTATATCTTCGTTGTCCTCTGTTTCCATCCCTAAGTCTATAGGTGAAGCATTGTCTCATCCAGGATGGCGACAAGCTATGACTGACGAGATGTCTGCCTTACATACGAGTGGTACTTGGGAGCTCGTTCCTCTTCCTTCAGGTAAATCTACTATTGGTTGTCGCTGGGTATATGCAGTCAAGGTTGGTCCAGATGGCAAGATTGATCGCCTTAAGGCCCATCTTGTTTCCAAGGGATATTCTCAGATATTTGGGCTCGATTACAGTGATACCTTCTCTCCCGTGGCTAAGGTAGCATCGGTTCGCCTTTTTCTATCCATGGCTGCTATTTTCCATTGGCCTCTCTATCAACTGGACATTAAGAATGCTTTTTTGCACGGTGACCTTGAGGATGAAGTTTATTTGGAGCAACCATCTGGGTTTGTTGCTCAGTGGGAGTCTCGTGGCCTTGTATGTCGCTTGCACCGGTCACTTTATGGTCTAAAGCAGTCTCCTCGAGCCTGGTTTGGTAAGTTCAACACCGTTATCCAAGAGATTGGCATGATTCAGAGTGAAGCTGATCACTCTGTATTTTATCAGCACCCTGCTTCGAGTCTCTGTATTCATCTGGTGGTCTATGTTGATGATATTGTTATTACCAGCAATGATCAGGATGGTATTACTAAATTGAAGCAACATCTCTCTCAACACTTTCAGACTAAGGACCTTGGCAAACTAAAGTATTTTCTAGGTATTGAGGCCGCTCAGTCTAGCTCAGGTATTGCGATATCACAACAGAAGTATGCCTTAGACATTCTAAGGAGGTAGGAATGACAGGTTGTAGATCGATTGACACTCCGATGGATCCGAATTCTAAACTTCTGCCAGGACAGGGGGAGCCGCTTAGCGATCCTGCAAGATATAGACGACTGGTTGGTAAACTGAATTATCGCACAGTGACCAGACCTGACATTTCCTTTCCTGTGAGTGTTGTAAGTCAGTTTATGGATTCTCCGTGTGATAGCCACTGGGATGCAGTTGTCCGCATTATTCGGTATATAAAATCGGCTCCAGGCAAAGGATTATTGTTTGAGGATCGAGGTCATGAGCAGATCGTTGGTTACTCAGATGCTGATTGGGCAGGATCACCTTCTGACAAATGTTCTACGTCTGGATATTGTGTTTTAGTATGAGGCAATTTGGTGTCTTGGAAGAGCAAGAAACAAAATGTAGTTGCTCGATCTAGTGCAGAATCAGAATATCGAGTAATGGCTATGGCAATATGTGAGCTAATTTGGATCAAACAATTGCTCAAGGAGTTAAAATTTGGTGACATCAGCCAGATGGAACTTGTGTGCGATAATCAAGCTGCCCTTCATATTGCATCAAATCCGGTGTTCCATGAGAGGACTAAATAAATTGAGATTGATTGTCTCTTCATCAGAGAAAAGATACTCTCAAGAGATATTGCTACAAGATTTGTGAAGTCGAATGATCAGCTTGCTGATTTTTTCACCAAGTCCCTCACTGACCCTCGTATTAGTTATATATGTAACAAACTCTGTACACCAGCTTGAGGGGGAGTGTTAGTTTAGTAGTCAAATAGGAGTAAATAACCTTAATCCTATATGTATTAGGAGTAGGACATGTAGTATCGATATATATGGCTCATTGTATCATTGTATTATTGTATTGTGTGAATAATTGATTTTTCTCCCGTGCATTCTCACAGATACAAACACTATCTTTTCATCAAGATTCTCGTTCATATTGTTCCATACTTTTCCATCAGACCCGAAAATAATTCGAATATTCTAGGATTTGTATGTCACTCATCATTGTCAGGAGGAACAACCATCCAGTTTATCCTTTATTGGGTGAATCACTTCTCTTATTTACTTAAATATCATTTATTGTTATTTATTGCTATTAAGTGCTACATTATTACTCATACTTTTTGGAATAGTTATTGCATGCTGCCATCAGTTTACCACCACATCTATTTGGCATTAGTCACGTTTTCGGAACTCATAGCTAGAAGCATTATTATTAATTAAGTTTAATCCATTATCATATAGATTTAATTATTTGAACCAAGAACTATATTTTTTGATCAAACACATACTAATACCAAAAAGCCCACACGGCCTCTGGTCTCCACTGAACTCCCCTCCCCCCTCACCAAAACCAAACAAGAAAAAAGATATAACTCAAGGAATTGTCTTACCTAATTGTAAAGGCAGTCTTAATGATGATCATATTACTTACTACTACAAAAAAAGTGTTTCAGTACAATGAAAATTGAAATTTAAACAGTATTCTCACATGGTTCCCAACAAGAAGACTAGCTGCTTTTGCAACAAGTTCGAGGCCAAAATGATTTCTTTGTTGAATAAAGTAAGTTGACTCAGTAAATGGATTATTATACTAATTAAACTAGTGCTTAGTCATAGATTTATAAATTTATTTTAAAAATATTCGAATTGGGTGAAGGTTTGTTTGAAGATAAAAATCTGTTTGGACATAATTTTTCAAAATATATTTTACTTTTTTTTATAGAAAAATATGAAATGTGACTTATACCCATAAGTTCTAATAAGAAGAATTAACCCAAATAACCGCTCACCCAACCAATTAAACTAAGAATAGCCGGTAGATGTATAATATATGAATAATTTATGTATTATACGTGTATAATTATGTATAATCAATGTGTAAATTATGTATATGGCTAGAAAAAGTAAATAATGTATATGACTGACTATTTGTGTAAAGATCCCTTCTAATAACTATCAAAAATATCCAACAATACCAAACAAACAAACTTGCTAATCATGTATACGCATAACCTTCATTGATGCCATTCATTATCATTATCACAAACCATAGTCCTGAATACTGATAAGTTTGGCACAAAATTATCATTTTTATAATGAACTACGTAATACAGTCCTAAAACCATAACCCGATATTTTAATATCAACTACTAATAAACTACGAGCCACTATAATTTGTCAGATTGCAATAATATTACAAGATCCATCGGTCCAAAGGAAAATTATAGTAATTAGCTGGTGGATTAGTTGAGTCATAATAGATGATTAGCATTTTTATAAAATAAAAAAATTTGGGGTAACATTTAAAATTATTAAAAAATCAAATAGTAATATTTTGGTCCAAAAACGGGTCTAGAGTTAATTTTGGGATTTGAAAATTTTGTTTCAAAATGTACTAAACCATGAATAAAATCTATAAACAAACATATTTTACCAAAAAACTTGGCAAAATTTATGGCCAAAGGGTTGCAAATCAATCTGTACTCTCTGAATCTAAAGGTTCAATGGTTATGAGTTGAGATTGACTAAATTGAATATTTCAATTTAAAAATGGACTCAAAATTATGGGAAAATAAAATGACAAAAATAGTACTCCCTCTTTCTTTTTTGGTCCGTTCCAAAAAGAATGACATTTTTTTAAATTTGAAAACAATATAGTTTAAACTTACAATTCTATCCTTAATGAGAAGCTTTTATAACCATATAAATACTCTGAGCCCCCTTTTAATTTGTTTAGGATGACAAATTTTAAAAATCTTTATTTTTTCTTAAACTCCGCGCCGAATCAAATGGATTCACATAAATTGAACGGGGTAGTACGTTTTTTGACAGCCAATTAAGGCAAGTAAAAGACCTCATAAAATATGGAGAGTTAACCTGAGAGAGTATGATTGGACCTCCTTGTGAAGCATACAATCCTTCTGATTTCATTAGGTTCACTATTTTTGTGGTGAAGTTTTGCATGTACAACTGTCAAAAAAAAAAACAAAAACAAATTGTTAAGCTAATTTTCAATTCTTTTTTATTTGTAAAATGATATTATATTATATTATATTACGGTAATGAGACTTTGGAAAAAAGTTTTATAAGAAAAAAGAAAATTACCTTGAAGGGTTCATTATTTGAGCGAAAGACAATGCCAGGGACATCATGTAACCAAAAGGGAAAACCTCTATAAAGATAATGGTTAGAAGATAGTCAATTTGCGATAAAAGAGGGACCAAAAGTTAAATATAGAAATACTTTGGGATTGTGGATGCAAAGATAAAGAAAAGGTTACCCGTAAGTCCATTCGCCCTCAACGTAGGGTCCAATGCGAAGACATGCATAGAGACCTTGTGCTTGAATTTGCTTAATAAATGCTACTATGTTACGCCTTCCGCTGAAATCGTACTAAAAATAAAAGAAATCACGTACTAGTTTACTTAGGATAAACTAGTTCATATCATCAATTTATTAAATATGTGTATTATTTGCATGAGTCTATGTATATTCAGGGGCGGATTTAGGGGCGGGGTTCATCCGAACTCCCTTCACCAAAAAATTACACTGCATATATAAGGCACACCAGTTACAATCGTTTTTAACTTTTTTTTTTTGAACTCCCTTCGTGAAAATTTTGCCTCCGTCACTGTGTATAATGTATGTAATTAATTACCTGTCCAGGTTGGGGTTCGTGAAGGTTCCAAAAAACATAGGTCTCAATCACATCTATCCCACCTTCTTTAGCTTTTGATATTAGAGATGGCCACATCTATACATAAACATATAAAATAATTATGGTTAGAAAAGAGAGCATATAAACCACACCACGCCAAAAGAAAGTCGAAACATCTTTAATTTACCAGTGAGATTAATTCTTAATCCTAACCATTAATTTAAAAGTTCCATGCTCTGGAATATCCTACTTAAGTATACTAACCTATGTTATACTATAATAATCCCACTATTCACATGGCTACAATAGTTTCCTACTACATGTCTTGTTTAAATAAGAGTGGCCTGTCAGTTTATTTTGGTTTTTATCCATTTTTTCAGTCAAGTATTTTTTAAACTTAAGATCGATCCTTAAATATTTTCAAGAAACACACTTTTTGTGGTAGCATATGTCAAAGTTCACCTACTATGCTTCTACTCATATACAATTTATATATATAGTAAAACTTTTCTATAACAGACTCATTTGTTTCGGATATTTTGAATGTTAATTACAGCGAAGCGTTGTTATAGAAAACATATATTATTACATAACATGAAAATTAGTTCTGAAAAAACTTGGCTTTTATAGTAAAGTGTTGTTATATATGGATGATGTTATGAAGATGCCTGATTGTAAGTATAAACTATTTTAGATAACTAGTACCCCCTCAGTTTCAGTTTATATGAACTTATTTTCTTTTCGATTCGTTCCAAAAAGAATAACCTCTTTCTAAATTTGGTAATAATTTAGGTTAAATTTATAATTCTACCCTTACGAGAAGTTTTTATAACCACACAAATACTCTGCCCTTTTTTGACTTATTTGGAACCACAAATTCCAAAAGTTTTTATTTTTTCTTGAACTTCATATTCAGTTAAACATGTTCACATAAATTGAAACGAAAAAAGTACTATTTTTTATGAACAATTAATTATAATTATCTTTTAAGTGAACTCATACTTGTAAAATTATTTTACACTATAGAAGTTAATCGAGAAAGGGAAAGACATACATGAGGAGTGCTTCGAGGATAATGAATAGAACCAGAAAACAACATCTTCCTTTGGCCATCAATTATCAACGACCTTCCGTCATAACTCACATTTCCACCGCCAGCAGACGCCGGCGCCGCCGCTATGACCACCAATAGTACTGCCGCTGCTGCCAACCAATTCCACCATAGCCACTGCATTTTCATTAATTCTCTTCCCTCTTCTGGCCGTGCAAAAGCTCCTCTTTTATGGTTTCAAAAACTCATTATTGAAGCTTGGAAGCAAAGACTGATGACTGAAAGAAGTAGAAAAGAGGGAAAATGTTTTTGTGAAGTGCAAGAGTCATTGGCTTAAGAAATGGTAAACAAATTGTGTCCAGTTTTGATCTTTTAAAAATGAAATTTCTCTTGACTAACTAATGAACTCATTATAATACTACTATATATTAAGATGGTATATATATATATATATTTTCCGTGGGATGCATGTGTTTGCCATGGAAAATTTTGATGACCCAACTACTTATGTCTAGGAGGCAAATTGCTTTGGTGCTTTTTGATTTAATTTATTTGTTTCTTCAAAGGCCAGAATTCACCGTGTTGAAAATGACAATATAATTATAATTTTGTCTCTAACGATACTCCAGCTGCCAAATATTTTTACTCCATATATATGTGCCCCTAAAGTTATTATTCAAGTGGGGACGCAAATTCTATCTAGTTAGGACATAGGTAACTTTGGATGGATTTATGTGATATATAGTGACGAAGATTGTGCAAATATTTTATATTATTAATGTAATTTAACTTTTTATAATAGGCCAGGTTAGTTGTTATTTTTAATATGTTATTGATTAAGTTTATTACAAAAATGTTTGTGCTTACGTGAAACTTGAACTCATTCTGAAAAATAACAGTATCTATTCCATTACTTTCATTTTCAGATAATAATTAAGCATGAAATAAGGTCCACACTACTCTTGTGCTAACCTAAATTAATTAGTCGTGGTTATTTGAAATTGTTTTTGATATTATGAAGGTACACGTGCAAGCAAAGAATTGGTTTGCTTCACATTTTTAGTCGCTGTTTACATTTTTGTCAGCCTTAACTACTTCATAAGATGTAGCCTACTGTTTAAGTTTTACTTCTTCCATTCCAATATATTTGATGTTATTACAATTTGAGGAGTGAATCAATTTTTCGTAAACTATAATTATCTCAAACTCTTTAAGTATTTTAACTAGTGAATGTGCCGCGCTTCGTGCAGTTATGAAAGGAAAGCATGTTGGCTTCTTGCACTTTCACCTAGTTCTCTAATATGTTATTTCAAAAATAAAAAACTTTTGAAAATCTACGTTCGCATTTACAAAAGAATTTTAAAAAAATAAAAAATTAAGTGCTTTGACTCTTGTTTTTTGAACAGTTTAACATAAAAGGGGTTAGAGGGGTAGCTAATATAAAACCAACAAGAATGATAGTAAAAACACGACATAAAAACAGTTTTTTATTATGGTAATTATGCTTAATTAATTCGATAATCTATTTCACCGGCCTATGCCACTTGTATACAATCATCGTAATATTTTCTTTCCTTTTTCTGTTCCACAGCTAGATTTCTAACCTTCCCATTTTCTTTTGTTAGTCCGTTCCAAAAACAAGGATAAATTTTTGTAATTAAAAATAATTTAACTTTAAACTTTTTATTTTTGAAACTTTTATAACTACACAGATGTCATGGTCTCATAAAGTTTTTATCCCTTAAAGTTTTACCACAAAAATCTTCCTCTTTTCTCTTAAATTTTATGACAAGTCAAACTACTTCGTCTAAGATAAATCGGAACAGCACAAATTCTACTTTTCCTCAAGATCCATTGAGACTTCTACACACGCATTAGAAAATGAAGAAAAATATGTCTAGATTTGCTAATTTAAATTTAAAGCAATGTGTGGCCTTCTGACTTTCTCTGAGTCTACCTAACATGTGTATGTGTGTAGTGAGTGGAAAAGCGACAAGACTCGTCACATGAAGGCTCTTATGTTTTGGTTTTTTTTTCCTCTAAAAAGGCTGACATTTCAGAAGTATATCCTTATTTGTACTCGATGGATCATTTGGTCAACCACTTACCAGGCTGACAAGGACTCTCATCATCACAACCAACACAAATAGAAATATTGGCGGAAGAAAATTTAAACTTGTATATGTCCAAATGGGAGCAGCTATAGCAAATCTAACAGGATCTATAGTGGAATTCTGTTTGAACTTTATCGATTCTTTTAGAAGTTAGCCCTCCTCTAGTTGTGAAAAGGTTAAATTTTTCCATACTAACTTGACTATATACAATATCTTGATTCTGCAAAGCACGAAAGGACTAAATCAAACCCTGTTGGTATACTCGTTAGACTCCGACCTTTCTCATTGTTCTTCCCTCTCTCTCATGTATAATGATGTTTCTTAAAAGAAAAGTTCTGCAATAGATGATCGGAATGATGATTTGGGAACTACTTTTTGCAAAGACCATCTTAAAAAAGGAATGAAATAGGAAGTGTAACTCATATTTTGTAATGAACCGACCAGTCGTTTCAAGTTTTGGCATTTTGTTCGGTGATTTGAGATCTCGAATAACTTCATATGATGTATTACGACTTGCGTGCATGGTTGGTCTGGTTTAGGGAAGATTTGGAAGTAATTTGGAACACTTAGTTCCTAGTTTAGAAGCTCAAGTTACAACTGTGACCAAGTTTGACTTTGGTGTATTTGATCTCAGATGGGAGTTTTGATGATTCCATTGGGTCCGGATGATGATTTTGGACTTACTCGTATGTCAAGATTTGGATTTGGAGGTTCTTAGGTTGGTTTGACACTAATTCACGGAAGTTAGAAGTTTGATCGCATGGAGAGTTGATAGGTTTGACCAATAGTTGGCTTTGTAGTTATCGATGTCCGTTTGAGATTTTGAGCCTTGAAATACATTCGTATGGTGATTTATGGCTTGTGTGTAAAATTTGAGGTCATTCCGGGTTGTTTAGGCATGTTCGGCGTAAGTTTTGAATTAAAAAATTTGGATTAGTTCATCAAACTTGAATTGAGGTGCCATTCGTGGTTTTGATTTATTTTGTATGATTTGAGATCTCGAGGAGGTCCCTGTATTATTATGGGACCGATTAGTGTGATTGGACGGGGTCCCAGGGGCCTTTTGTGTATTTCAGATGGGTTCCAGACCATTTTTCTTTGTATTGGAACAACTGGTTTTCTAATGTTTTGGTGTTCATTGCATGAAGCATCACGATCGCGGAGTGTGATTTGGATGGCTTATTATTTTCCCTTCACGTTCGCGATGAGGATGTTGCGTTCGCGGAGCCTGGTGGAATGTGGTCATTGCTTTCACATCCTGTACGTCGCGTTCACATAGAGGGAGAGTTGGATGGGGGCGCCTAGTTGTTGGCCTTCGCGTTCGCGTGTGGGGGACCACATTCTTTTAGGCCAGTGAAGGTGTGGGTCGCATTCACGAGTTCCAGACCGTGCTCGTGAAGGAGGATTTTGGCCAGTGTTTGATTTTCTCTTTGCGATCACGAAATAGGTTCCGCGATCGCAAAGGGAACCCCTGAGAAGGCTTATATAATTCCATTTCGAGGGTTTTAGTTCTTTTATCATATTTTGAGATTGGGAGCTCAGGTTTGAACGATTTCTGAAAAAAAAATTCACGATTTGGATTGGGGTAAGTTTTCTTGACTCGAATTGTAACGACCTGACCGGTCGTTTTGAGCTCTAGCGCATCGTTTGGCAGTTTGAGGCCATGAGCATCTTCACCTCAAGGTATTATGACTTGTACGCATGGTCAGAATTGAATTCCGGGAGTTTCGGAGTTGATTTGTGAAGAGAATTCTCGTTTCAGAAGCTTTAAGTTGGAAGAATTGACTAAGGTTAGATTTTTGAGTAAACGACCTTGGAATCGGGATTCGAAGGTTCCAACAGGTTCGTAGTATGATTTTGGATTTGGCCGTATGTTCGGATCGGGTTTTGGATGACTCGGGAGAGTTTCGGCGTCTATTGTGAAAGTTGGCATTTTGGAAGAAATTCATAAATTTAGATTGAAGTACATTTCAGTTAACGATGTCCATTTGGGATTCTGAGTATGGGAATAAATCCGTATGGTGATTCTGGTATTGGGAGCGTGATCGGATTTTATTTCGGAGGTCTGTAGGTCGTTTTGGAGTCATTTGGCTAAAGTTAGAAATTGGAAGGGTTTTTGAGAAGTTTGACCGGAAATGAATTTTTTGATATCGGGGTCGGATTTCAATTCCGGAAGTTGGAGTAGGTCCATAATATCGAATATGTCTTGTGTGCAAAATTTAAGGTCAATCGGACGTGATTTGATAGGTTTCGGCATCAAATGAAGAAGTTTGAAGTTCTAAAGTTCATCAAGTTCAGATTGGGGCGTGATTTGTGATTTTAGCGTTGTTTGATATGATTTGAAGGCTCGATTAAGTTCAAAATGTGTTTTGGGACGTTGTTTAACCAAAGAATTGGATTCTTTTCCCAAAGCTATTTTAAGAAGAACACGGGTTTCTAATAACCAAAGAATAAGATTATAATTGTAGGCAAACTTGTAAATGGAAAGCAGTAAGATGCACAAAAAGTAAGTATATTGCAATAGTAGTTCAGATGATCCCCTTACAGGTTATATTTTACTCCCATATATAGGGAATATTTTAATATAACGTCTACCTTTTTCAGTGATTGAGCATTAATGACTAATTATGATATTAATGTAACGTTACAATGAGTAATCGTAACTGTTGCGTGAATGTCGTGTAACGTATGGATCACTAATTGAAGATCTCTGAATCCGCCCTTTGTTCTGCCCAGATACATTTTGACCGTGTCTCTTCATCTTCTCAATTAGGTTGAGACTTTCGTAGCTAATTAACCCGTGTGTGTGATTTGTCGTGCCTCTTTATCTCATACCTCTTCATAGAGTCCCGTCCAGCTGTCGTGTCTTCATTGCTCCACGTAGACTGCTGAATCATCAAGATTTATAACACGTATGAAGCTTTTTTTTAGCAATACAGATAGTCCCCCCACTTACCATATATTTATAGATCAATATTTGGTAAGTGGATACTCATTTATGGCGGGAATATTTTGCCACCGCTTTATCTCGAAACATTGCATCCTTCTCTGAATCATAGGCGTCGTTTGTCACTTCTATTTAATGCTCAAACCACGTGTCCTTCTCAGATTGGTTCTGTAGTTACTCGGCACTTTTTAGGGCTTTCTGCGACTGTGTCAGTCCCGAAGTGACACCTTGAATTATGACTTTTCATCATTATATTTTTTCCCCATGTTTGACGATTGTCCTCAAGTATAAATACCTTTCTTCTTTTCTTTGCTTCCACGAAACACTTTCTAACTTTGTCTTTTGTAAAGAACTCTTTGTAAACATGTCTTCTTCAAATCAACCTCAGAGAGTAATAGATATTGAGAATTTAACGCCATCTTCTGCTCCGACTAGGGGTCGGAGGGGTGGTAGACTTAGGAGTCTAGGATCCACTCATTCGAGAGGCTCTTCTTCTTCTCAGATAGTTTCCCCTCCTTTTGCTAGGTCTCTAGTTTCTCTGAGGGCTAGGGCTTCCCGGTCTTTATCTCGAGGTAGAGATGAACGCCTTCGTGAACCTGGAGTTGATGAAATTATTCCTGTTGAGTTTCTCTTTGCTAGAGATAATCAAGTTCTCGTAGACCAATCTTCTTCCCTTGAGAGTGTCGAAAGGTATCCAACCCTTATTACTGAGGGTCAGATTTCCCTTGTTCGTAGAGAGTGTTTTTGGGGGCCTGATTTCCCTGTCTACATTCTGAATAGTAATCAAAGAATAACGTCTTACAAGACGGGATACTCTTTTATTTATACGTACCCTTTTACTCTAGGGTTTAGACCTCCCATTGATCCAGTCATAATTGAATTATGCTGTTTCTTCAATATCTGCTTAGGACAAGTTGGTCCGCTTGTGTGGCGAGTTGTCGCATGTCTTAGGAGTTTAGCTTCTTTAGCTTCGGTTCCTTTTAGTTTCAACCATCTTATTCATCTCTACTCTCCTGCCTTGTTTCGTCAAGGGGTTTTTACTCTGACTGCTAGGAGTAAAAGAGTGCTGGTAACCCCTGGAGATGATAAGGATAGGGGTTGGTACCTCCGGTATGTTGCTGTACCTACTGTTGGTTTAGTGGGTGAAGAAAATCTTCCCTTCCATGAGAAGTGGAATCGTGCACGTGAGTATGCTTTAGCTCACATCTATTTACTTTTCCTTGTTCTAACTTGAGATGTTTTACTAACACCGTATCTGTTTCTTCTTCTCTCAGCAATCATGGGTACTGTTGAGAATGTCTCCAGTATCCGTGATTGGGTAGAAAAATTGTTGTCCGTTGCTCCTTTAGAAGATAGATCTTGGAAGTACTTCACTGGGAAGTATGGTTGGCATGTAAAGACCCACTATAAGTGAAGCTTTTGTTCTTTCTTCTTTCCTTACTCGAGCCTCTTCTTTCTCTATCGCTTAAATTTTTCCCTTTTGATAGGGTTCTCTGCTTGTGGGGTGTCTGCTTTATCTATCCCGAAGATGTCTTTGGCCCAGGCCCAAGAGATTATTATTGGTTCGTCTTCCTCGAAGAGGAAGATTGGTGAATCCCGTTCCGTAGAAGAAGAAAAAGAAGAGGAGAGTGCTTTGGTGCGCAGGCCACGAAGAAGGAGGGTGGTTTCGGACAATGAGTCTACACCCATGACTTTGCCTTCCGTTTCTGTGGATGAGCCTTATACCTCTGAATATGTTTCACATTCCCCCATTCATGAGTCTGTAGGTTACTTGTTCCATGAAGGTTGTGACTTTGCTCCTGATGATGTCCCTTTGGCTGATGTTTTCCTGCTTCTTTAAGAGAAGCTGTCTCATCTGCTCCTTTGGATTTTACGGCTTTTGTTGTTGCTTTGACCGTGGTTTCCTCAACTCTTCAATCCTCCGTGCCTGTTGCTTTGCCCGTGGCTTCTCCAGTTCCTCAACCCTCCGTGCCTGTTGTTGCTTCACCTCTGCCTGCTTCCATGCCTTCCGCTAAGGAAGTAGGATCTTCCAGCAGAGAGATGCGGCATGTGATAATAGAGGTTCCAGTTGAGGGGAATCTTTTCAAGAAAACGGGTGAGCTCGAAGTGTGGCTCAAGCCTTTGATAGGTCCCACTGAGAAAACTAAGCTAGCCAGCCACAGTGCTCTTACATGGGCCAATGAAGTTGTGCATACCTCTTTGAAGGTACGATGCATGTTATCCTCTTTCATTTTCGTATGTGAAATTTATCATATCTAATTGGTTTATTTCTTGTAGATTAATCTTATATGCATGGAGCTCATGAAGAGGATCTCAAATACGGATCAGGAGACAAAAGAGTTGTAGACCGATGCTGATAATTGGAAAGCACAATATGATAGCCTAAGGATTGACATGGATGCCTTATAAGAGGAAATAAGTACCTTGAAGCGGCAGATGAGGCTTATGGCGGCAGAACTGGCAGTAGAGAAGGCTTCTTCCAGTCAGGCTGATAAAGACAAGAGTATTCTGGAGTCCTCATTTGCTGAGCAGCTATCCCGCGCCTCAGAGGAGATTAAAGACTTAAAAAACTTGCTGGGGCAGAAGGATGAATACTCAGGCGAGCTCGTGCAATCAGTCACCCGTACTCAAGAGGATCTTCGTAATGCTTTAGATAAATTTCAAACTCTGGAGTCGATTGTACTGTTAAGGGCCGCCCATGAAGCTGCTGAAGCAGAGAAGGATAGATTGAAAGCTGGGCTTCAAGTATGGGAAAGGGATTATGAAGATATTGAAGAGGTGGCTGCTGTTGATGTGAGCTGGGCGTATATGAATTCTCGCCTTGACACATTGACGGAAATGAGTCAAGAGGGTTTCGACCTTAGTGCTGAAATAGCTAAAACTAAGGAAGCCATGGAGAAGGCTCAACGAGGTCATAATCTCTCTTCACCTGATAGTGAGACTCCTGCTGCTCGTGCCTCTTCATCCCTAGTTTCTCCCGCTCTTTCTGCTAGTGAAGTCAACCCCCTCCTGAAGAAATTTAAGAAGTTGGTTCACCCTTTTTTCTTATATCTTTGTCTCAATTGGTGGTTAACCCCAGTCCCATCGAGGGTAAATTTGGATCTCTTTAAAGTCCCTAAATGACAGCTTAGGGATACCTCAATGTATAAAAATTCTATACGGCCAAGTATAAGTTAATACTTAGTTTTTACTTAGCCGTTTTATATATTAATACTAGTATGACTTTTGTTTTCCGTTGAGTTTCTGTTTCACTCTTTAAGTCTTTTGCATGCTTTATTTTACGAGGTTTTAGTTTTACCTCTGCGTTTTGCATATAGAATGCTTTAGATTACTCGTACCTTTTCGTAATAGGCACGGTGTCATATTAAATGTGTGCCTTTTGTTAGTAGGCATAATTTATGGAAGAGGGCCCTTTTTTGATCGACACTTAATGAAGAAGACGTCTCAACTTCATAAAGGTGTAATAATGCAATAGAGTGATAGGAATTTTTCACATATTTAAGAATGTTTCTGAGGAAAGTTTTTTTTTTCTTTGAACTTTCACAACTTTTTACATATGTTTGATTATCGTCTAAAACTCATGTTGCAACTGTTTTCTTTTAACAAATTTGATATACACTTGTATTTCATAACTGTTTT
>ML366001.1:0-76936 GCA_005239505.1 Nicotiana paniculata
TGAGGGGGTATTTATAGTTGAGAAAAGGGAAAAAGTATAATTATAAAAAGTTTGGGGTTAAAAAAAAGTTTGGGGGCCAAATGGCTAATTTTTAAACATGCCAAACGGCTCTTCTGAGTTAAAATCTGGCCGTTGGCCATTTTTTTAATTTTTTTTTTTTTTTTGAATTTTTATCGTTGGGCCCGCTTGGCCCGTGCTAAACGGGCCCGGGCTCACGGGTCCAAACATTAGGACCGGCCCCCCACGGTCCTAAAGCCCCCAAGCCCGGACCCCCCACGGGCCGGCCCGTTTAGCCCGCTAGCCCGTATAGCCCGCGGGCCCGGGTCGGTCCCGGGTCGGGCCCGGCCCACCTGCCACAAGCCGTCTAAGTTGGGCACAATCCTTTTTAATGTGTCCTGGATCATTACAATGGTATCAACCTTTCTAACCCAAATGGATAGACCAAAGCGTATTTTCTAGAAAGTAGGGTAAAGAGTAATAGACTAAACTATATTGATATGAGCTAGTGTAGTGTACCCCTTATAGGTCTAATTTTGTGATTGTTGCTTCTATCTGAGTTGATCTGAGTGGGGAGATGAATGAGCCACTACTTGACTTTGAGATGCATGATTTCTATTCCTAACTCTATTTTCCTGTCCGCTAAAGCCACATGCGGTCCTTGTTTTATTACTAGCTTCCCGATCTCTCAGATAATTCTTCTAAAACTTCCTTTGTGTTTGGATATATCCACCTATGTAGAAAAGATTTATCCTCCACATGAAAAGTTATGTCTTTAGTTGTGTACGTATTAAGACCGTCCATAAACCTTTTGACCATTTCCCTCTCTATAGGGACCAAGATAGGAGCATGTTTTGCTAATCTATTGAACTCTATTTCATACTCTACAATTGTCATGCTGCCTATCTGAGATTTTCGGAACTCCTGCTTGAGTTCATCTTGTCAGCTACTAGGTAAGAACTTTCCTGTAAAGGCCTATTTGAAATATGGCCAAGAGATCAGTGGTAGATTTGGGCCTCTACTTTTCTTGTAAGTTCTCCACCAAACCCATTCTGACTTAGTCAATGGATACCCAATCAACTAGTATCTTGAGTATGAGGACAACCCATGAAAATAAATATTTCTTCGACTTCCTCCAAAAATTGCATTGGCGCTACTTTTTGGTCTGTGCCCGTGAAGGTGGGAGGATTAAACCTAGTGAATTCATGTGACTTGACTGTAGCTGCAGGACACCTAACAATATTAGCGAGAGCAACTAGACGTGGTGCCACATGAGCTGGGGGCACTTGAAAATCATCTTCCACTGCTTCTTCATCTGAACCATAATGATTATGAGCTGGTTCCTGAACTGGTATAGACTGGCTACCAGTTTGAAGGACTAGTGACTCTAGGAACTCAAGAATCCTATTAATCCGCGCATCTAACAATTGGGGTTGATTTGCCCTATGTGGGTTGGAAGGAGGTGTAACCTCTACTTGCTCCTCAGCAGCTGGTTGAACTGGAACTTGTGCTCTCCCTATGGCCCTACCACGGCCGTGGTCACCACACCTCTAATGATTTGCCCATGACCTCTACCCTGTCTCTGCCTCTGCCCTTTCTTCTACTACAGTTGGCGTTGCTAGGACCACTGATACAACCGGCACCACTAGAGGCACCTTATGTTGATTAATTGCAGGTTTACCATAATTATTAGCAATAGAGGATAACTTTGATCTTGTCCTAACAATATTGTCTGGAATGAATGATAAGGATTGTTTAGAACCCTGAAACATTAGCCCTAATGCACGATGTAAGAAACAAAAGAGGATATTTTCCTAATATGTCATATTGCCTCTTATGTATTAGATGTGGCGTTCTATATACCAATACATAGGGCTCTATAGAATAAGTCTCATGACTCCCTAGGACCCTTAAACCTGGTTCCTCTTATACCAACTTGTCATACCTTGAAGTTGGGGTGAGACCCGGTGGCACTTAACCTACCTTACTTGTCGAGCAAGTCGTGTTCTATCTAATTGTACTTATTTATAAGAAATCCAAATTCGAATAATATCTATGTTACAACCATATGAAAATAGCTAACGAAAGTTTAGCAAAACAACGTCTGAAAGCTAAATCCAACAATGACAGTCATGAGCTTGCAAGGATTAAAACTAAAGAAATCTTTGAGGCATTCCGAAAAATAATAAAATGTTTAAATGATTGAAAGGCAGAAGATAAGCAACTATTGCTGGGAGGAAACAATAAAGTCTATCTACTAGATCCACGTAGAGTCTGGAATCTAGCCGCGAGCTTCGTTATCTGCATACTCAACGCCTGCCACACGACGTTGCAGGCCCAAATGGGCCAAGTATTTGTTAGGGACTCGGTAAGTCTTGTTTATCACCCCCTATACGGAGGTCAAGACTTTTCTGGATTAAACAATTATAATAAAAATATAACCAATATAACTTAAAGTAGTTTAATAAATTAGCACTAAAATCTCAAAGTTGAGTTGTAACTTCGAGTTAATATGGAAACTGGTTATAGCTTTGTTTCTTTATTATGGATACTTAGTGATGCCCTTCTTGGAAAACCCAAGTGTTAATCATAATCATCGTATGGACAACTCACGTGCCATAATCAAACAACTGCACGGACAGCTCACGTGCGGTATCAAACTGTACGAACCACTCATACGCAGGCCATCAACAAAAATCATATACTATATTACATGTATAAAATCAATGGATATCAATTCACATACTCATGGACCGAGGAATACAACATGCAAAGGTGCATGCATGTGCAAAGTGTACAACTACAACTCAAATTAGGTGGGTAAGCCATGCACTAACGAGTATCATGTTCAAACAGGAGGCCAAACCTACACATGATCTATACAACGTTCAAGAAGTTCACATAGTCATACAAACACATAAAACATGTCAGCAAGAAGCACATAAAACAAGGTTTGATACACCCTAATGACTACTTCGGTCATTAATCATACATAACACCTGCATATGCTCTCGTCACCTTGTATATACGTCGCTTCTCACATATCCAATAAGACAAATAAGGTCATATCCTAATGGTTATTCCTTTACAACAAGATTAGGCAAGATACTTACCTCATATGAGCTAGCCTTCAACCTGAAATCGCGTAAAAACCACGCTTTAATCCTCTAATTGCAAATACAAGTCAATCATCAACCAAGAAAGTCAAATAATGCTATAGGAACCTATCACAATCCATAAAGCTTCTATCTTTTAAAAATTTCAAAAATGTAAATAAAAGTCAACACAAGCCTGCGTGTCTGAAAGCCAAAATTGATACCAAATCTCGCTGACCCATAACCTGCCTAGTCCAAATATGTAATTAATTTTCAAATCTAGATCTATAAAGACCCTCAAATCCTTAAAATATACTCTCTTAAAGTGTAGACATGAACCCTCAAATTTCTCTTCAAAAATTCCATGATTTAAGTATATAAATACATGGGAAATCAAGATATATAGTCAAATCCAAGTGAAAATTAATTAGCCAAAAAGTAGTAGTGAAAATCTCCAAAATCGCCTCTTTTCATGCCCCAAAACTAAAAATGATGAGAAATCAATAAATCCTCGAAATATAACATGTTGTCAGATAATGTCCCACCTGCGAAAGAAATCTCCGCTTCTGCAAAACCACATATGCAGCCAAAATCTTGCTTCTGCGCCTCAGCTCATCTTTCATTCGCATCTACGATAATAACTTTACATCTGCGAGAGCGCAGGTACAACCTATCATGCGCATATGCGCGCCCAACTAGCCATGTCCACCCTCTCATGTGCGAAACAAAATCCCGCATCTGTGCAACAACCTCGCAGATGCATCTATCCACATTTCCACTCACAGATGTGCACATAACCAATGCAAGTGTAGCTTCGCACTTGCTCGCCAAATTCTACCAGCGGGATGCACTAGTATCAGAAATGCTCAAACTACTCCAAAATGGTCCTGAACTAATCTGAAACATACTTGAGCCCCTCGGGACCCCGTCCAAACATACTAACAAGTCCATATATCTAAATCAAACTTATGCAAAGGGTCGAAGCAATATAAATAAAATCAAAATTAAGAATCGAAGATCAAATCATTCTCTTAACTTATATTTTAACTTCGCCGATCACGTCCGAATCACACTTAGACATTCTAAATCATAGACAAAATTTACACACATGTTCCAATTAACTAAATGAACATGCCCAAGGTCTCAAAATCATAATAAGAGTTTCTTAACACCAAAGTCAATTTTCGATCTGACCTATGAGCTCTCTGATTCTTCAAATTGCTAACCTTTGAAAAACAAAGCAAAAACCTTCAAGGAACATAAATCCAAATCTAAACAAACGCCCATGTTGAAAATCACCATACGAACCTATTGACACTATCAAATACCGATTCCGATGTCGTTTACTCAAAAGTCAAACTTTTATCAACTCTTCCAACTTAAAGCTTCCAAATTGAGAGTTATTTTTCCAAATCAATCTCGAACCACTCAAAAATTAAAACCAACCATACACACGATTCATCATTCATCATATGAAGCTACTCAAGATCTCAAGCAACCTAACGGAATGCTAAATCTCAAAACGACCAGTCAGGTCATTACATTCTCTCACACTTAAACGTATGTTTGTCCTCAAACATGCCAAGAGTCGTTCCAAAGTTGTCAAATCACTATATAACTCATCATACACATAACCATGAGTGATCTCACATCACCTCAATTCATATAGCCCAGTAACAAAATCCTGACTAAAGATTCTTCCTTCAACCTTAGCTTACAATCCTTAGAGCCAAATTCCAACATCTGAAACTCCCTCTAGGATCCGACTATTGTATATATACAACGTACTAATCCCGAAAAGTTATGTCAACTACAAATGTATCCAAGATATAACTGCCGCATAACTCATGTACTCATGGCAATAAATTCCTATCATAATATATGCTCATTACCAAACTTGGTACAAGTAATATACCTCATATCAATTAAAACTATGTTTAGAACCTTCACAACAATGCTAGTGATGAAAGAAACACGCAGGAACTCATAANCTAAGCTGATAATCCGAATTTGCTTGCACTAATTTTTGGTCAAATAACCTTATCTCACCCAGTACAAGTATCTCGCCAATAGGCCATACCAAAATTAACCTGGAACCATTTACGATGCAATTTGTGCACCAAATCAGCAACAACTCAAAAATGACCGATAATGGAAACAAACCAAATAAGAGGACTATCCAACAAGTTTAATAAATACAACCAGAAAGCGCAATACTATGAACCCATCCCACAAGGGAGAAACAAAACATACAAAATGAGCACGAGGAATCGTATCCAATATAACTCTGATGCGGCATGCACCCCAATTCAATATAATATATATCCACATGGGAATACTCATTGAGCCAAGATTCTCATACTCACCAAACACATGTGTACCAACAACAAGAACGTATAGTGCATAAATATAATGAATGGGAGATGAACAATATAATAGGATACGAAAAAGGTAAGCACGACTGAGGTACAATAAGGAAATCAACATATCAAGATCCATCTTGCTCATACCTCGCTACGAGGCCTAAATAGGACCACAACATGCGTGTGAATAGTCAAGTAGCCTCACAATCCATCATAGCATAATGGAGTAACACATAAAGTAGTTCAGGGCATGAAAAAGATGAATTCCATCCAATGACACACCATATAAAATAATGCGCTGAGTAAGAAAATATAATCCAATGTAGGATACACATTCTCATTATACGTTCCAATAGACCCTTAGGCCAACTCAAAACATTCCAAATAGGTAAATAAACTTCCAAAAGTCCACATGACTTTATCCTAACATATACCGTCATCTGTCAATTCCTAAGCATACTTTCACAGCCCACAATCCCAGGGATAGTCTGCCTCTCGAAAATAGAATCTCTTAACTTCAAAATATAAGAATATCCATACCTGTCATCTGACGCTCCCTCTTAAATGACTGCCACATCACACATGCACAATTGGATCTTGAAAAATACTTCTATACTCTTCTGCATCAAGTAGAAAACCTCGATATCAACAGCTATCATCCACGCAATTCTGTAGTACTAGTCAAGCATTCACATCAACTCGTAATGCGTCTTCTACAACATGCACCATTTTCAGGCTATACAAGATGGTGCTAGCATTCTCTTAACTTTTTTAAATCTCTCATGTTGTCTAGATCTCTTGGCCTTCCTTTCGAAACTGAACCGCAACCTTACCCTTGCAATGTCAAATTCCACACTACGTAATCCATCTATCATGTTATTATGTGAAAATAAAAGAACCCCGATATCAACTCTAAATCACAAGTAGGATAAAAATTCTATCAACTAGGAATCTTACACTTAACTCAATCTAGGAGAATATCGTAATATGCAACAAACCTTCCATACTCGCAGAAGACAGCAGCCTCAAGTCGTGGTCAAGATCATCATGAACTCTTCGAAAATCTTGTTCACATAGATATGCCATCCAAATTGAATCCCTCTAAATCAGCCAAATCATGCAGAATATTGAACCAGAATTATTGCCATAAAACATCTGTAAAGCCCTATCATACTAAAGGAACCGATCATTTATATTACTATGTTGATCCATATCACTGCGAACCTGACCTAACTTCTTCAGATTTCTCTTGACCTACCTTCTAGGCATCATTGATCTTCTTCACCATAAAATGTGGCCCTCAATCAAAACTCATCCCAAGTGGTCCTCAACATGAAACTACAACGTCCTAAAATCCATAGGCCACGTATCGCCTTGTCATGAACCCAAAGTACCTCAAACTGAAATGCTCACCCAAAGAGACCTTAGATTAATTTGAAGCTTCTCATTTAATCTCTATAATGTTGTAATGTAGAATAAATAATGATATAAAAATACTGCAAGTCTAGGCACCATCCAATGAAAATCTCATATCTTAGCCACACACAAATCTGAAAATCCTTAGATATCACATATGAATATTGAACCCGTTAAGACCTACTCGAGATCCATCTATAACTTCGATGCACAGCCAATACACACCAAGAAACTTGTTCTCCAGTAGCACATAAATACTTTAAGATGCAACCTCATCCATAAGCAACTAAGTAAATCCTTTCTCCTTGCACACCATCGCCACAACGAGTATCAAAACTGAGTCATTCCACAACCTTCATATACTAATAAATCATACCACATCATGTATCCAACAAATCCCTTGCTCAAAATCATCGCCGAAGTCTTTTCTTCAGGTCATAACTGATCCACAAGTGATTCTTAGTCCAGAAATTACAAAAGGTGCCTAAATGACCAAATCGTCGATTGTACTCCCCCACTTTTCTCAAAACTACATAACACATCATCTAATAACCCAAAATACTCTTCCTTCTTAACTGTCATGGTCTCGCAATGTTATTCAGTTGAATTCGTCATAAGCTAATGTAGTACTAGTCAAAATCATTCTGAATCCTCTGTCGCGTGTGTCACGCCCCTTTTTCTTATGAAATCGGGTAAAGACACGTGACAACTCTTTTAAAGGAATGGTATTAAAATAGAGAGTCTCCACCTAATGGGTCTGAGGTGCGTTAGGGAACCTATTTGCGAGTAACTCTAGTTTAACCAGTTTGCGTCACTAAAGATCGGGTAAGTGCTCAAATTATCTCGAGGAGAGGTGTTAGGCATTCCTAGAGCTCCACTACTGTGGGTCCCAGCCAAACTCGAATTATATGAATTAGTCCAAAATAAAGGGAAAGACAAGAAGTTGGAGAAATTATCATCAGAGTCTACCAATAAATACAATAATTGATTTTAAGACAAGATGGGAGGGGTCCTAAGTTTTTTAGCTTAAAGGATCACCTTGTGCAACGTAAATAATACTTCGTGACTCCCTCAAGATGAGGTGTTACTTGTATTATTCAGTGGGCATAGACTTTCATCTCCTTCTACCCGATTACTATCTTTAAGTTGTTACCTAAGGCGCAGTAATTGATTCTAATTCGTACCTTATGTGTGCACTACCCATCTCATGCCTATGGTCCAGGAGGCGTCTGGATCTCTACTTTGGGTGGTTCTAGACCTAACTTGGGTTGGTCAAAATGAAAAAATAACTAGGCGACATACAAAACAAGATGGACTTCATGTAAAAGCAAATAAGGGCTCAAGTTAGTCTCCACACTTAGGCAACAAATGCACGAAAACAAATTAGGCGTTCAACAGTTTCAACATTGAGACAGGCTACAGTCATTAGGCCCTATAGACATGATTTCTATGTGATTCTGGCTTTAGAATGTGCAGACAGTTTTGCATGCAAAGTGCCATTTTAGACACAATTTCTTAGTGACTGCACAGTTGCCTACTGATTAGAGGTTATAAGAGATTAAACTTATAGACATGATATCAGGGTGATTTACGCAGTAATTAGCAGTGATAATCACGGAAGATATTTAGAATTACTTAGTTTGATCCTATAGGCATGCTTTCTAATGGTTGCAACGAAACAGTGTTTAAAGCTCAATTTTAATACTTAAAAGAAACGAGCAATATTACCCCTATAGGAATGATTTCTATAATTAATGATGGGAACTGGTTTTAGCTCCTATAGGCATGTCTACTAAGTAAGCAACTATGACAACAACATATTAACCAATTAAAACCCTATACGCATGATTTCTAAAGATGCAGATTTGTAGAACATAAATTAGCATGACCTTATGATCATAATGTCTAACAGATATGCTATAATGCAAATTGAACATCGGTCACTTTATTTCCTATAGGCATGATATCTAGAATGTAGAAGCAGAATATGTTAAACGAATTAGGCACCTATAGGCAGATTTACAAACACACACATAAGCAGAACATATTCGAGCAAAGTAAACACCTATACGCAAAATTTATATCCATTGCATGCAAATATTAAAATAAGCCCATTTTCCCAATTTTACTAACACCGCAAATGTTATTAGAACATTATTACAGAAATAATGAGTGAAATAAATATAAGAATTACAAAATAAGTATAGTGGGCCTAAGACAGGCCCGAATATACCCGGCTAGACCAGGCCTTCAACCTCAAGTCCACATAGTTTCACAACAGCCCAGAAAATAATCTCCATAGCCAAAGCCCAGTAACCATCAAAGATTCAGAAGACAGCCATGTGTGTAAGCCCACTGGCTCATTCAGTAGGTAGAAAGGGGGTAGGATGGAGCATTTAGGACAGAGGGCCAAGGAACCTAGACCCTAGTGTATCAGAGTTCACAAGGGTCTCAAAATGGACCCCGATTAGTGCTCATACTAGGGAGGTTAACATAGGAGATTAGGAAATGACTAAGGATCAAGTCCTAGTGTGTCAGAGTTCACAAGGGTCTCAATTGGACCCCGAGCAGTGCTCACACCAGGGAAGTCAACGATAGAACCTAGGTAGCCTTGGCTTTCAGCCGACTAAGAATGAGAACTCAAAAGAGCCCAGGTAGAAAGTGAAAGAGAGTAAACTAAGGTTGAGGGACAGCACTGAAGGATACAATCATAGTCAAGTTGATCACATAGAACATATAAACAAACATGGCTTTAGGTTTTAAGAACAGACTTAGCAAAGAGTCAGAAGAAGAAGTTCAACATCTAGTGCATAAATAGTCACACATTAACAAAATAGGTTTGCAGGATTGATATACACGGACTTATAGTAAAGAAAAGGTTCAAATTATACTAAGTATAGATGCTAGTGTTACAAGAAGGGAATCATATTGATTGGCAACAGAATTTTGACAGGGTGAGAATAGATCATTATAGCTATTGGGAAGTCAAGACATGTTAGAAGCATACTAGTAAAGAACAGGGTCAAACATGCTACATAGACAGGATATAACCATAGCAAATACAGGATATGACAGGAGACAAACTTATGCTACACAGTTAATGTACACGTTCATGCTTTTGAAAACAATCAACTAGTCTATTAAAGGGATATGAATCATGTAAGTAAAGCATGTTCGAGTAACAGTATTGACAGCAAAATTAAACAGCAAAGAGATGTAAAGGCCCTAAACATCAGTAAGTTGTGACGCATAGGCTAGATAAGCTTGAAAGGAATCTAATTCACTCAAATCAGGTTAGGCATGTTTCAAATTACCGACATGATGAAGTCAAAGGTTAACGAGACCTAAAACTGAAGTAAAGCAATCAGAATTGCACACAAGAGCAACCCAGAAAAACACATTAAACTACAACTTTCAGAAGTGAAAACATGTGCAAATCACAGATACATGGGAATGACGTTATGAGGTCGTAACTTACCAGTTAAGAGAAAATACAATAAAGAACAAAAGTCCACAGTGTTTTAAATATCAACAAGGAGCAAGAACCAAGAATTTCAATGGTCTTGGCTTTCAGCCGACAAAACCAAAATATAGAACAAGATAATGAAGGAATAATAGAATAATTTTAGTGAGATTATAGCGATTCCAATTTGTCTAAAAGGGACGGAGGGGAAGGGTTTATATAGTAGTAAAATCAAGCACCAAAAAAGGAAACCCAGTAACTCAAGCAACTAACAAAGTAAATAATCATGTAAATTGATCTGAAAGTCAATTTTAAGAAAAGGATATGGAAACCCTAATTTTAAGGAAAGTGAAAAATCGGCAGAATCTAAACAAAAAAATCAAACTCACTAATAATAGGACGAATATAGACAAGATGACACGAAATCAGAGATTTGAACCAATTTTGGTTTGATTTGAAGAGATCTGTAAACCCTAGTCATAGGATAAGTAAGAATCAACAAAATACCAACAAAATTGGACTCACACGGTGTAGAATAAAACGTGTGTAGACGGAATATCGTCCAAATTCAAGATATGGGAGTCAATCAGACAGAATCAGAGTGGTAATACTTGCCATGTATAGGAAATTACTAGGTGATACCATGGAGAATCAACCAACAACGGAAACATACTAATAGGGTAAGTAGATGAGACGTAAATCCCATTAGAAGAGGGATTAGGGCAAGGGTTTCGAGAGGCAGCGGCTAGGGTTCGTAGGAGAAGAGTGTGGAGAGATCGAGAGAGTTTAGGGGCAGCAGATTAGAAGGAATGGGTTAGGGTTTTAGGTATAGGGTAATTAAAATGGGGGGAAAGGATGTGGGCCGTTGATCTTGAAAGATTAACAGCTGGGATTTAAAATGAACGGGGTGGGTTAAAATAAACGGGTACCGACCGAGTTGGGGGGTGGGTTAATTGATTTTGGATAGGGGTTATTTGGGCTAGGGTTTTCAATTCTGGGCCAGTGTTGGGTCCGAAAAATAGGTAGGATTTTAGGCTAGTTTTTAAATACCCAACAATTAACAACAAATAATTTATAAAATAATTAATAAATAACAAAAATATTACTTGTACACTATAGTGATTAAAAATAAATACCTAGCATTATAAAAAAAAATCATTTCCGCATAAATAATGTAATTATACAATAATATGGCTATTATTGCAAAAATGTGCAATCAACCCTAAAAATGCAAATATAATTATAACAAATGCACTAAAAAGTATTTAAAACATCATTTTGGTGTAAATGATAAGTTTAGATGATTAAACCATCATAAAAATAATTTGAAGGATAATTACTGGATATTTATATAATAAAAAATACAGAAATAAATTGATTTAAAGCCTTTAAAAATTATGGAAAATTATGAAATATACTTGTACATGCTTATAAACTAATATATACCTTTTTTTTAAAAATCTTAAATATGAGGTAGAAATTGGGTATAACAGTTGCCACTCTTTACCCGGGAATGATGAAAGAGTTGTCGGATAAGGAAATGATGACCGATTTTGTCTGAATTGGATGATTTGGAAAATATAGGCCGAACTCCGATTTTGAGTTGTCTACATATCCCTGATTTTACATGAATCAGGCCATGTGTAGTTCTGGATCCAATAGTGGAATAAGTCGATGAAGTTATTGTAGGAATGGACATGCTCTTCTAGATAGGATTATATCAGATGAGTTTATATGGAATTGTGAATGGATGTACCTCAGAACAGTTATGGATGAGTATTTGAACGGTTATCAAGTGGAAGTGGGTAACGGATGTTGGTTGGTTTCATTTGAGGTGATTTCAGGATGTGAGCATCAAACGGAAACCGACGCGAAGATTGCTCCCGTTAAAAGAACGGTTACCTACTGGATTACCTGTAAAACTTAAACGCAATGCATGCAATATATGGTATTATTGCGAGAATCTAAATATGATACAAATTCCCTTTGGACCATGAAAACTGTCTTTGGATGACGAGGATGATGTCCTTAGACCATGATGTCCTGGGCCATGAATCGCGTGATAAGGGCTTTGCAGGGCATAAAATGATGTTCTCGGGCCAAGAAAATGATGCCTCTGGACTATGACGCCTTTGAGTAATGATGTGCAATACTGAGAGATCCGCAGGTCATGACATGGTGTCTTCCGGCTATAAGGATGATGTCTTCGGACTATGACGCATTTGGATAAAGTGGGGATGTTTCAGCCCATGAGATGCAAAGATATGATATTTGGTTATGCGCAGCGAAACAAGATAGATTTTAGTCTTGTGCAAGATCGGGGCAGAGCTTAGCCCCGAGAAAAGTAAAGAACAATGCAAGGTTTAAAATAGCATAGCATTCGTGGTTACGCAAGGAAAGGCAAAGCTTAGCCTTAGGAAATTAAGGAGGCAGGTCTTAGCCTCATGCAAAAATGGAGACAATGCTTAGTCTCATGCAGGGTAAGGCAGTGCTTTTCCTTATTCAATTAAGGAGGAAGGTCTTAGCCTCATGCACAAATGGAGACAATGCTTAGTCTCATGCAGGGGAAGATAGTGCTTATCCTTATGCAATTAAGGAGGCAGGGCTCAGCCTCATGCAAAACTGGAGACAATGATTAGTCTCATGCAGGGGAAGGCAGTTCTTAGCCTTATGCAATTAAGGAGTCAGGGCTTAGACTCATGCAAAAATAGAGACAATGCTTAGTCTCATGCAGGGGAAGGCAGTGCTTAGCCTTATGCAATTAAGGAGGCAGGGCTTAGCCTCATGCAAAAATGAGGGCAATGCTTAGTCTCATGCAGGGGAAGGCAGTGCTTAGCATTATGCAATTTAGGAGGTAGGGCTTAGCCTCATGCAAAAATGGAGACAACGCTTTAGTTTCATGCAATGAACAGATAATAAGTAATAGCAGAGTATTTCTTAGCTGGAGATATGTTTGCGCTTGGCAGCTTTGTCGTTATGAATATAGTGATTCTGAGGTGTGCACATATTTACGAATATTTCTTGTTCCTGCATCCAAAGGAAAATCGTGAGTTTTTCGGGGAAGGTTGGTTCGTGCCTCCACCCGGTTGCTTTTCTTTGCTCTGTATCGAAATCTTTCTTGAGGTACCACGGGTAGCATCTGGCTGTTTCATAAAATATATGTTTCGAAAAATATGCGTGCATATGATGAATGTAGTTATTTAAAACATAGTAGTATACAATATCAAATAAATTAGATGAACCAATGACTGTGACACATTTAGAGACATTGCGACTTCCTTGCATTAGAATTTTGAGGTCCCTCCTCAAATTTCTGCCCCAGTTTGACAGGCGATTCTTTGACCACTCTGCATATGACGAAGTTGACTGGACTTGCTCTGAAATTTTAAGGGTCCTCCTCAAAATTCTGCCCCAGTTTCTGATTATGGAAAAATGAAGATTCTATTGAGTTGTGACCGAACCCACATGGCTGCCTATGTATCCCATCTTAAACGGGAATCAGGTCAAGCGTTGTTCGGTTACATCATATGAAGAAATGTAAACAATCTAAACATAGTATCTCTTGACTGCATCTGAGTTGATGGGCTTTGGCCAAATTTCTCTGTCCATTTCTGCAAGTATGAGCGCTCCCCTTGTTAGTACTCTGTGAACCATGTAGGGCCCTTGCCAATTAGGTGAAAATTTCCCTTTTTCCTCATCTTTATGCGGGGAGATCCGCTTCAACACCAGCTGCCCCAGTATGAACTGTCTAGATCTAACCCTTTTATTAAAAGCTCTGGACATTTTGTTCTGATAAAGTTGACCATGGCATACCGCATTCATTCTTTTCCCGTCAATAAGGGCTAATTGCTCGTAGCGACTTCTTATCCATTCTGCATCATTGAGTTCAGCTTCTTTTATAATTCTTAAGGAAGGAATTTCAACCTCGGCGGGAATGACAACTTCAGTACCATAGACTAGCAAGTAGGGAGTTTCCCTGGTCGATGTGCGAACTGTGGTACAATACCCTAACAAGGAAAATGGTAATTTCTCGTGCCATTGCTTGTAGTTGTCTACCATCTTTCTCAATATTTTCGTGATATATTTGTTGGCGGCCTCCACGGCTCCGTTCATTTGAGGCATGTATGCTATGGAACTTTTATGCTTGATTTTGAAGGTTTCACACATAGCTTTCATTGAGTCACTGTTTCCAATTGCGGGTTTGTCAGTGATGGCACCCCGAATCAGCAAACAATACGATCTCTGACATAATCTGTGATGACTTTCTTCGTTACAGCTTTGTATGATGCAGCTTCAACCCATTTTTTGAAGTAGTCTATGGCCACTAAAATGAACCTGTACCCGTTTAAAGTAGCGGGCTCGATTGGACCAATGACATCCATTCCCCAAGAGGCAAAAGGCCAAGGTTCACTTGTTGCATTGAGTTCATTCGGTGGCACCCGTATCATATCTGCGTGTATTTTGCAGTGATGACATTTCTGGACATACCTGATGCAGTCTGTTTCTATAGCATCCAAAAATATCCTGCTCTCAGTATCTTCTTGGCTAAAATGAAACTGTTCATGTGTGGTCCGCAAGTTCCGGCATGTATCTCTTCGAGCAATTTTAGAAGCCTCCTTGGCGTCAACACACCATAATAATCCTAGATCTGTAGTCCTTCTGCACATAATTCCTCCACTTTGGAAGAAATGGTTGGACAATCTTCGAAGCGTGCGTTTCTGAGTATGATTTGCATGCTCCGGGTACTCTCTTTTTGCCAAGTACTCCTTGATATCATGGAACCAAGGATTCCCATCTTTTTCTTCTTCAACGTGATTGTAGTAAGCTTGCTGATTATTAACCCTTACTGGAATAGGGTCGATAAAATTCTCATCCGGGTGTTGTATCATGGAGGACAAAGTGGCTAGTGCATCTGCGAACTCATTCTGGATTCTCGAGACATGTTTGAATTCTATCTTCGTGAACCTCTTCATCATCTATTTCACATTGTATAAATATGGTAATATCTTGGTCTTCTTTGTATCCCACTCTCCCTGAACCTTATGTACCAAAAGATCTGAATCACCAATTACCAACAACTCCTGGATATTCGTGTCAATGGCCAAATTGAGCCCCAAGATGCAATCTTCATATTCTTCTGTATTATTGGTGCACGAAAATCTGAGTTTTGTGGATAGCGGATAATGTTGACCAGTCTCTGACACCAATATAGTTCTGATACCCACTCCTTTGAAATTTGCCGCTCCATCAAAAAAAAGCTCTCCAATCATCGTAGGCGACGGCGATATCTTCCCCTACAAATGATACTTCTTCATAGGGAAAATATGTTTTAGTGGTTCGTATAGGGTTTTCTGCGAGATGATCTACTAATGCTTGTCCCTTAACCGCCTTTTGAGTCACATAGACGATGTCAAATTCACTCAACAATATCTGCCATTTTGCCAGCTTCCCTGTATGCATGGGTTTCTGGAAGATTTACTTCAAAGGATCCATCCTTGATATGAGATATTTGGTGTAGGCACAAACGTAGTGCCTCAATTTCTGAGCTATCCATGTCAGAGCACAGCAAGTGTATTCCAGCAAAGAGTACCGGGCTTCGTAGGGTGTGAAATTATTACTCAAGTAGTATATGGCTTGTCTTTCCTCCCCGTCTCATCCTGTTGTCCCAACACACAACCAAAAGCCCCATCTAGTACGGACATATAGAGTAGCAGTGGTTTACCGGGTTTTGACGGGACCATGACTGGCGGTGTGGACAAATATTCTTTGATTTTGTCAAAAGCTTTCTAGCAGTCTTCAGTCCAACTTGTTGCGGCATCCTTCTTTAACATTTTGAAAATTGGCTCACAGATCACGGTCGATTGTGCTATGAAGCGGCTGATATAATTGAGACACCCCAAGAAACTCATCACGTCTTTCTTAATCTTTGGGGGTGGAAAATCCTGGATAGCCTTGACCTTTGACGAGTCTAGCTCTATTCCTCGGCGGCTAACGATGAATCCTAGCAACTCTCTAGCAGGGACTCCAAAGGCACATTTTGCAGGATTCAATTTCAAATTTTACCTCCGAAGACGATCAAAGAATTTCCTCAAGTCTGCTATGTGATCTATACCTTTATTGTATTTGATGATGACGTCTTCCACATATACTTCTATATTCTTGCGTGTCATATCGTGGAAAATAGTTGTCATGGTTCTCATATAAGTGGCCACAACATTCTTCACACCAAACGACATCATTTTATAGCAGTACACCCTCCATGGCGTAATAAAAGCGGTTTCTCGGCATCTTCTACATCCATCCAGATCTAATGATATCCCGCGAAGCAATCCACAAAGGATTGGAGTTCATTCTTGGTGTAGTTGTTGATCAGTATGTGTATATTGGGCAACGGGAAATAATCTTTGAGACTTGCTCTGTTTATGTCCTGATAATCAACACATACTTTGACTTTCCCATCCTTCTTCGGAACTGGAACGATGTTAGCCAACCAGGTGGGATACTCAAGTACTCTGAGAACCATAGCTTTGATTTGATTGGTGACTGGTTCTTTGATTTTCAAACTCATATCTGGCTTGAACTTTCTGATCTTCTGCTTTACCGGCGGACGCATTGGGTTGGTAGGTAGTTTATGAGCCACTATAGATGTGCTCAAACCAGTCATATCATCATAGGACCATTTGAAAATATCTTCATATTATTTCAAGAAATGAGTATATTCTTCCTTCTCTGATGGTGACAAGTGAATGCTTATGCGAGTTTCTTGACTCTTTCGAAATCTCCCAATTTCCTCAAGTAATATATCCTCTTCTTCTATTTCCTTTGAGTCACTATCCTTATGTTGCGTTGTCTCATTACATGTCACAGTCGTTGATTCATCAAGATAAGTAATAGTAATGTTGTAGAGAGAAAAAATGTAGAGGATAGTAATAAATAACAAAATAGCAAACCATAGATAAGTACAAAAAATTTAAAAACAAAATGATTTTTAATGACTCAAATGATTGTTTCAAAGCAAAGATAACAAAATACTAAAGATGTTTTACAATGCTCATAAAAATTGTTTTCAAGGTAAGTGATGCTAGCAGCCAGGCTAACCTGGAACTCGGAGGGCCTTTGATGGGGTGTGGTAGTCCAGTTTCTGAGAACAGCTCCCTTCTCCGGTGTCTGGATGACGAGGCCTTCCTCTTCCTCCTCTTCAACTATTACGCTGTAATCCATATCTCCGTCTTCTAAGAACAGATTCCTTAAATCCACTAGAATTTCATCTTCTTCAGATCCCAACATCATATCGGCCTGATGAAAGGATTGGCTCAAATGTGGTATCGGTTGCTCGAGAGGGTAATAAGGACTGCGCCATGGTGGCGACCAATTTTGATATTCGTGCCAGGTATACTGATATCCAAGTCCAAAGGTCATGTCGTGACTTTTTAACTGTATTGGTTTGGCAATACCCTGGAGATTCTTTCCGAGCCCTTTACCAGGTTCATATCCTGCCCATGCCAATATGCTCTCTATTTTGGTACTCCGCCATTTATCCTTCTCGATCGCATTAACACGCTCAATGCAATGGTAAGTTTCTCCATCCAAATTCCTCCTATTTTACACAGCCGGAACAGTCTGGTTGGTGTAGATAGGGTTACTCATCTCTCCATGAATGATCACCTCCTGACGGTTCCATTCGAACTTCACAGCCTGATGCAGAGTGGAAGCTACAGCCCCAGCGGTGTGTATCCAAGGTCATCCCAATAGTAGATTGTATGAGGCGGATATGTCGAGCTCTTGGAATTCAACATCAAACAAGGTTGGGCCCATTTGTAAACAGAGGTTGGTTTCTCCGATCGTGGCCCTTTGAGACCCATCGAATGCTTTCACGTTCATAGTTTCTGCCTGTATTTCATGTTGACCTTTACCCAATCTCTTCAGGGTAGTCAACAGACAGATGTTGAGACTTGAACCCCCATCAATCACGACCCTGGTAATGAATTTGTCTTCGCACTGCACTGTGATATGCAGTGTCCTGTTGTGGCTTAATCCTTCCGACAGAAATTCATCTTCGTGGAAAGTGATCTTATGGATTTCCAAGACTTTTCCTACCATATTGGCCATTTCTCTACTAGTAATATTGTTGGGTACATAAGCCTCATTTAATACTTTCATCAACGCATTCCTATGTGCTTCAGAATTCTGTAGTAATGACAGAATGGTTATCTGAGCAGGGGTTTTGTTCTAATGATCAACCACAGAATACTCCCTTTCCTCCACCATTCTCCAAAGATCAACCGGGCCAGTTTCAGTGATAGGCTGCTTGAAAGCGGCTTCTTTACTTGTTCCCCTCAAATGCTCAGGCGTGTAAACCCTACTAGTTCTGGTCATACCTTGTGCTGCACCAGTTTCTTCCATTTTCCCCTTTTTTTTTTTCTTGATTCTGCAGTATATTCCCAGGGTACAACAATGGACTTAAAGGATAGCGTGGGTGTTACCGTTATGGTGAATGGTGTGGTTACTTCTACTTCAAACGGAGCTGGTGTCGTTGAGGGCATTGTTACTTCAACCTTGAATGGAGTTGGTGCGGCTACCTCAATCGGTGACTGTTTTTTCACCATAATAGGTGTGAGGGTGATTGTAGGTTTTTTAGGATCCTCCCCTTCTCGAATGAGCCCAATTGACCCTTTCAGATCCCATTCTTCATCGATTTCTATCACATTTACCCCCCTGTGATCCGGGAGGGGTTTATTGCGAACATTAGGTGCAACCTCTTTTTCCTATATGACCTTGGTGTCAATCAATGTCTGAATGTTTTCTTTCAGAGTGCGACATTCTTCAATTGTGTGACCCTTCATGCCCGAATGGTAGGCACATGTCTTATTTGGATTGATCCACTGAGAAGAATTTTCCATGGCAATAACGGGAATGGAAATGACATATCTGGCAGCTTTAAATCTCTCATACAACTTATCGATGGGTTCAGCTATATGAGTGTATTGTCTGGGCGGTCTATGATCGAAATTTGTGTGTTGGTGGTGAGTGGTAATATGCTAGCTGAGTGTTGTTAGTATGGTAAGCGGTGGCGGGTTGTTGATATCTGGGAGGTGAAGCCTGATATGTGGGTGGAGGTGTTTGGTATGTGAGAGGAGACTTCAGACCTTGGGCTACCATCACAGCCCTACTTTCTTCTTTTTAGATATGCCCCTGACTGCAAGTCTTTGTTTGTGGCCTGTAGTGCCTTGAAATTTGTTACCATCCCGCTTTTAATTCCCTCTTCTATTCTTTCTCACAATTGATGATGTCAGAAAATTTATGGTTTTCAATAACCATCAACCTCTCAAAATATTGCGGATCCTGGGCTCAGATAAAGAATTTGTTCATTTGCTCTTCTTCCAGTGCTGGCCTTACTTTTGCAGCTTCTAATCTCAGCCGAGTAGCATACTCGCGGAAAGTATCTGTTGGCTTCTTCTTAAGATTTTGGATATAGAAGACATCTGGTGCATTCTCTATATTGAACCTGAACCGATCCATGAAATCTGACGCCATGCTTACCCAATTAACCCACATCTTTGGATTTTGACTGATATACCAGGATATGGCATCTCTAGTGAGGCTCCTCATAAACAGCTTCAAGAGGATTCTTTCATCTTTACCCACCCCTACGAGCTTGTCGCAGTACGTCCTCAGATGTACCTTTGGATTATGTTCCATTAAACATTTCGAACTTAGGAGGTTTGTAACCCTCCGGCAATTCTACGTCCGGTTAAATACATAAATCCTCATAATTCAAACCTTCGATTCCTTTACCACCTTCAACACCTTGGACTCTACTTGTAAGCTTCTTAAGTTCTTCTGCCATGTTCTTGATGAGCAGGTCCTTCTCGGCGGATTCCGTTGTATACAGGGTTTGTGGTGAAGTGTGGGGAAAGGTTTCCACGTATATGGGATTACTTTAGTGGACTCCAGGTATTTGGGTGTAGTGGTAATCATTGGTTGAGTTTTGGGAATCAGGAGTAGGTTGTAGTGCATTTTGAGGAGTGTGGTAGGTAGTTTGTGGGTACTCGGTCGAATGATGTTGATGTTGTGGGGGAGTTGGTACTTGTGGAAGATTAGGATTTTGGGGAGGCGTGGCGTATTGATGATGTGTCGTAGGATTTTTTGGGTGTTGGTTTTGTATGTTTTGAGGAGGTGTTTGGTTTTGGGAGTTTTGTTGGTTGATGTCGGGAACATTACGGGTAAGGGAAAGGTTTGCCAAGTTACGGACCTGCTCAAGCTCCCCTTGTAACTCCAGTATCTTCTGTTCTAACCGTAAAACCAAATCATTTTGTGTCGGAGTACTCTGACCATCCGAAGTCTCGACATTCTCTGCATGTGTAGCGTTGTCTTTCCTGATACCACTCATATCATCCATTTTAACTTTTCCTTTGTTCTTAGGATCACTTGGAGGAGGAGGAGGTGGAGGACCTCTAGATCTGGTATGATATGCCGATGATGCCAATATGCACGAACCAACCTTAGGGGATGGGAATAAACTAAGAAAAGAAGAAAAACAAAAGGTAAACAAGTCAGTAGGGAATATTTAAAGGATATTTGCCGTATTTAAATTCGCGTCATAATTTGAGGACCTCATTGTGCCCGAGGTAGGCCTAGCAACATATAGATTTAGAGAAAACTTAATGCCGACAACTGCGTCATTTCATTAATATGATAAATAGACCAAACTAAAACGACAATAATTATAAAGATTCACTAGTGGCATTTGCCTTATTTCAATAGGATTCTAAAACGAATCTAGTAAATATCAATCCTAATCTACCCGGTCCCAGAGGGACCTTCTCCAAGATTGGCCTTCTTTGCCCCATCAATCAGATTCACAAGGCTGCGCACATCCAACAGCAGATATGCCCTTGCTCAATGTCCTCCTTCATTGCCTTCTACGTTCTGACAATCCGAGACCCTTTTCCTCATCTTTTCGTCAAGTTCCATTAAACCCTGATCTAAATACTCCAACCTTTCTGTTGATTTAGTAGCGATTCCCCTCCATTCGTTGATTTCTTCCATGTCCACTTTATGTTGTTCCAAATGCCTGGTCTCAGATTCAAAAACCCTTTTGCGCAACCTCATGTATTTCACTTGTGCCTCAGCAGCGTCGTCTATGACCCTATTTCTCAAATCAACCCCTAGCTTGACCTCTCCCGCTATGTCATCGACCAACCATGATGGGTTGAAGTACACATGTCCGGCATGATAACGATCTGGATCGATAGTATCCTTCTCCACAACAATCTTTTGATGCCACATGTGTTGCGCTTCGAACTTGAGCTGAATGGCATTCCCTTGGAATTCTGCCTTGTTATGAACCATATTGGAAACTCATGGTATGACATGTTTCCGCAAAGCTTGCCTTATGAATCTGATAGGTGCATAAGGATAGATTCCCCTTAATCCAATTAGCACTAGATGAGGAACATCTCTCGACCTGATGATGAATTCACTGCTAAGGAACCACTCGAACATCCAATGTACCTTGTCATCAGTCAAATGGTTAAATAAATGTACCGAGCTCACAGCGTTTCCCGATTATGCAAACCTTTCTGGGATAAATGTCATTCTCTTTCGATGGTGATAAGCTATGTGGTCATTCCATGGTCGCCGCGGAAATTCCCGACGGTATTGTCCTCTCTGAAGGTGTTCCAACAACCATATTTACAGCAGCATATTGCAACCCTCGAAATACCTATATCCTTTTTTTGCGACGGTCTAAAGCTCGGTACATCTCAGCCACGATCATTGGGACAATAGTGTAAGCTTTCCCCTCAATTCCTTCCATTAGGGTCTTAGTGACCATAGCTAGGCGAGTGTGGATTCTTTCTCCTTGTATTGGGAATATCAGCATCCCCAGAAAATAGTCGATGAATACAAAAACCCGATGGTGAGTCCAACCCAAAGAAGTGATGGCAAACTCATCATGGTAAAGGCGATATGATTTGACATGCCTATAACGCTCGTAAACGAAATCGAATGGTATGTAGGATTTCCTCAGATAGACTAACTCATCATTCTTCCTGAAACCCATCATTTTTAGGAAGCCTCGAGAAGTATGACTTTCTGGTACAACAAATTAGGGCTATCCCATGGGATCCCAGTGAAGCCTCCTATTTCCTCTAGAAGGGGAGTCATTTCTATATCACCAAAATGGAAGACGACCTTCTTCTCATCCCAGAACATAGTAGCAGCCTCAATTAGTACACTGTTTGGCTGAATAGCTAGCAAGGAAGATAAATTCCCGAGGACTGTTTTCACATTATTTTTGTCATTTTTTGAGAGATTTTCCCACCAATCCAGTAGCAAAGGTGGGATACTTCGAACCATGACGAACCTGGGGACTTCGTGCCTCATTTCTGCAAAACATATAAAGTTATCCCTTTCCCCCTCCAGATTTGGCTATTTACACATTAAGGATCAGCATATCGGCACGTTTTCTCCAAATAATGCACAGATCGTGATTGTGTCCATTGGGACTATAGAAATCCCAGCGGACGTTGGACAAGGCTTGTCTTAGAGGGTTATTACGCGGACAGCGTTCTAAATCATACAAGGTTTGGACATGATGCGTGCAAAGTTAGTATTAGAGTGGGGGTTTCTAGAAGAGTCTAGACCGATATCCTCAAGTGGACAACTTGATAGGGAAAGGTACGAAACCGTCAATTGCACCGTTGATCGACTAGTTTTACCGCAAATAAGCCTTTTCCAAATTTAAAGGGTCATTTAGGAAGAGCGCGGACACTCATCAATCGTTGTTGTGGTATCAATTACGCACGACTGGAATATGATATGGAGCATGCTTTATGCAAAGCTAAAACAACACGTTGTCAAGTATTTTGCATGATGAAGACAATAAATGCAGTATTAGATGAAACGTAAAGACATAAAAAGAAAGAAAAACAAGGAAGAAGTTAGTTTGCGCAATGTGAAAGAATTGTAATAAAGCAAGCAAAAGGGGGTAGGGAGAGACATGATGTAGAAGAATTTAAAAAATGATTTGACGCAAGCGAACATGACTGGAAAATAAAAGAAAACGCACATTGTAACCAAATTAAGCAAAGATTTGCATATTAATTCAAATAGAGGGACATAGGGGAAATGGTGTGCATGTAGCAATAAAAAGGAAAAATAGAAGCGGGATGTTCATGTAACGACAAAGAACAAGGAAACACGTTCATCAAATAGGACCAATTCATATAGACCAAGTTCATTATGGTAAGAGCCTAAAAATATTCCCCAGTAAAGTCACCATGTTGTTGTGCCCCTTTTTCTCGCGAAATCGGGTTTCGACACGTGACAACTCTTTTAAAGAAAGGGTATTATAAGAGAGAGTCACCATCTAATAGGTTTGAGGTGCGATAGGGCACCTATTTGCAAGTAACTCTGGTTTAACCAGTTTGCATCACCAAAGATCGGGTAAGGGGTCAAATTACCTCGAGGAGAAGGTATTAAGCATTCCTCGAGGTCCACAACTGTGGGTCCCGACCGAACTCGAATTATATGAATTAATCCAAAATAAAGGGAAAGACAAGAAATTATCATCAGAATCTACCATTGAATAAAATAATTGATTTTAAGACAAGATGGGGGGTCCTAAGTTTTTTAGCTTAAAGGATTACCCCGTGCAACGTAAATAATACTTCGTGACTCGCTCGAGATGGGGTGTTACTCGTATTATTCAGCGAGCATAGACTATCATCTCTTGCTACCCGATTACTATCTTTAAGTTGTTACCTAAGGCGCACTAATTGATTCTAAGTTGTACCTTATGCGTGCACTGCCCGTTCCATGCTTATGGTCCAGCAGGCGTTTGAACCTCTACTTTGGGTGGTTTACGCAGTAGTTAGCAGTGATAATCACAGAAGATATTCAGAATTACTTAGTTTGATCCTATAGGCATACTTTCTAATGGTGGCAACGAAACAGTGTTTAAAGCTTAATTTTAACACTTAAAAGAAACGAGAAAGATTACCCTTATAGGCATGATTTATATAATTAATGATGGGAACTGGTTTTAGCTCTTATAGGCATGTCTACTAAGTGAGCAACTATGACAACAACATATTAACCGATTAAAACCCTATAGGCATGATTTCTAAAGATACAGATTTGTAGGACATAAATTAGCATGACCTTATGATCATAATGTCTAACGGATATGCTGTAATGCAAATTGAACATTGGTCACTTTATTTCCTATAGGCATGATATTTATCATGTAGAAGCAGAATATGCTAAATGAATTAGGCACCTATAGGCAGGTTTTCTAACACACACAATAGCAGAACAAATTCGAGCAAAGTAAACACCTATAGGCAGAATTTCTACCCATTGCATGCAAATATTAAAAAAGGCCCATTTTCCCAAATTTACTAGCACCTCAATTGTTTTTACAACATTATTATAGACCTAATGAGTGAAATAAATTTCATAATTACAAAATAACTATAGTGGGCCTAAGACAGTCCGCCCAAATATAACCGGCCAGGCTAGTCCTTCAACCTCAAGTCCACATAGTTTCACAACAACCCAGAAAATAATCTTCATAGCTAAAGCCCAGTAATCATCAAATATTCAGAAGATAGTCATGTGCATAAGCCCACTGGCTCATTCAGTAGGTAAAAAAGGGGGTAGGATGGAGCATTTAGGACAGAGTGCCAAGGAACCTAGACCTTAGTGTGTCAAAGTTCACAAGGGTCTCAAAATGGACCCCGAGAAGTGCTCACACTAGGGAGGTTAACAGAGGAGATTCAGGGAATGACTAAGGACCAAGTCCTAGTGTGTTAGAGTTCACAAGGGTCTCAACTGGACCCCGAGCAGTGCTCACACCAGGGAAGTCATATAGAACCTAGGTACCATTGGCTTTCAGCCAGCTAAGAATGAGAACTCAAAAGGGCCCAGGTAGCAAGTGAAAAAGAGTAAACTGAGGTTGAGGGACAACATTGAAGGGTACAAACATAGTCAAGTTGATCACATAGAGCAGATAATAAAACATGGATTTAGGTTTTAAGAACAGACTTAGCAAAGATTCAGAAGAACAAGTTCAACACCTAGTGCATAAATAATTACACATTAACAAAACAGGTTTGCAAGATTGATATACACAAGACTTACAGTAAAGAAAAGGTTCAAATTATACTAAGTACAGATGCTAGTGTTTCATGAAGGGAATCATATTGATTGGCAACTGAATTTAGACAGAATGAGAACAGATCATTGCAACTACTGGAAAGTCAAGACATGTTATAAGCCTACTAGTAAAGAATAGGGTAAAACATGCTACATAGACAGGATATAACCATAGCAAATTCAGGATAGTACAGGAGACAGACTTATGCTACACTGTTAATGTACACATTCATGATTTTGAACACAACCAACTGGTTTATTAAAGGGATAAGAATCATGTAAGTAAAGCATGTTCGAGTAACAGGATTGATAGCAAAATTAAATAGCAAAGAGATGAAAAGGCCCTAAACATCAGTAAGTTGCGACACATAGGCTAGATAAGCTTGAAAGGAATCTAATTCACTCAAATCAGGTTAGGGATGTTTCAAATTACCAACATGATGAAGTCAAAGGTTAAAGAGACCTAAAACTGAAGTAAAGAAATCAGAATTGCACAATAGAGCAACCCAGAAAAACACATTAAACTATAACATCCAGGAGTGAACACACGTGCAAATCACACACACACACACACACACATATATATATATATATATATATATATATATATATATATATATATATATATATATATATATATAGGAATGAAGCTACCAGCTCCAGTAACTTACTAGTTAAGCGAAAATACAAGAAATAACGAAAGTCCATAGTATTCTGAATATCAACGAGGAGCAAGAACGCAGAATTTCAGTGACCTTGTCTTTCAACCGGCCAAAACCAAAATATAGAACGAGATAAGGAAGGAATAGTAGAATAATTTTAGTGAGATTATAGCGATTCCAATTTGTCTAAAAGGGAATGAGGGGAATGGGTTTATATAGTAGTAAAATCGAGCACCAAACAAGGAAATCCAGTAATTCAAGCAACTAACAAAGTAAATAATCATGCAAATTGATCTGAAAATCAATTTTAAGAAAAGGATCTGAAAACCCTCATTTTAAGGAAAGTGAAAACTTGGTAGAATCTAAACAAAAAATCAAACTCACACATAATAGGACGAATATAGACAAGATAACACTCAACGTCAGAGATTTGAATCAGTTTTGGTTTGATTTGAGGAGATCTGTAAACCCTAGTCTTAGGGTAAGTAAGAATCAACAAAATACTAACAAAATCGGACTCACACGATGTAGAATAAAATATGTGTAGACGGAATATCGTCCAAATTCAAGAGATGGGAGTCAATCAGACATAATCAGAGTGGTAATACTTGCCATGTATAGGAAATTACTAGGTGATACCATGGAGAATCAACCAACAGCGGAAACATACTAATAGGGTAAGTAGTTGAGACGTAAATCCCATTAGAAGAGGGATTAGGGCAAGGGTTTAGAGAGGCAGCGACTAGGGTTCGTAGGAGAAGAGTGTGGAGAGATCGAGAGCGTTTAGGGGCAGCAGATTAGAAGGAACGGGTTAGGTTTTTAGGTCTAGGGTAATTAAAATGGGGGGAAAGGATGTGGGTCGTTGATCTTGAAAGATTAACAGCTGGGATTTAAAATGAACGGGGTGGGTTAAAATAAATGGGTACCGACCGGGTTGGGGGGTTAGGTTAATTGATTTGGGCTGGGGGTTATTTGAGCTAGGGTGTTCGATTCTAGGCCAGTGTTAGGTCCGAAAAATAGGTAGGATTTTAGGCTAGTTTTTAAATACCCAACAATTAACAAAAAAATAATTTGTAAAACAATTACTAAATAACAAAAATATTACTTGTACACTAAAGTGATTAAAAATAATTACTTAGCATTATAAAAAATAAAAATCATTTTCGCATAAATAATGTAATTATACATTAATATGGGCTATTATTGCAAAAATGTGCAATCGACCCTAAAAATGCAAATGTACAACGACAACAATAACAACAAAATACCCAGTAAAATCCCACCAGTGGGGTCTGGGGAGAGTAGGGTGTACGTAGACCTTACCCCTACCCCGATAAAGGTAGAGAGGCTTTTTCCCAGAGACTTTCGGCTCAACAAGAGAGGTAATAATATCAGAAAAGAAACAAAAGAAAAGGCATGTAACAACAAAAGATGCCAGAAAGAAAATAGCAATAGCGAATAAGTGAAAGGAAAATAACACAAAGCTATACAAAACAACAATGTGAACACAAAATTGACCGCTAACAAACCTAAGCAAAACTCTATCGAACTACCCGGTACAAAGAGGGAATAACTCTCGACTACCCCCTATCCTACCACCCTAATGCTCGACCTCCACATGATCCTATCAAGAGCCATGTCCTCGGAAATCTGAAGTCGCGCCATGTCCTGCCTGATTACCTTGCCCCAATACTTCTTAGGCCGCCCTCTACCTCTTCTCGTACCTGCCAAAGACAATCGCTCACACCTCCTAACCGGTACATCTAGGCTTCTCCTCCGCACGTGTCCGAACCATCTAAGTCGCTCTTCCCGCATCTTGTCGTCCATGGGAGCCACACTCACCATCTCCCGAATATCTTCATTCCTAATCTTGTCCAGCCTAGTGTGCCCACACATCTATCTCAACATCATCATTTCTGCTACTTTCATCTTCTGGATATGTGAATTCTTGATTGGCCAACACTCAGCTCCATACAACATGTCCGGTCTAACCACCGCTCTATAGAACTTACCTTTGAGTTTCGGTGGCACATTCTTGTCACACAGGACTCCAGACGCTAACCTCCATTTCACCTACCCCACCCCAATATGGATCGTACCATCCCCTTCGATCTCCCCTTCTCCCTGGATAATTGACCCTAAGTACTTAAAACTTTCTCTCTTGAGGATGACCTGTGAGTCAAGCCTGACTTCCACATCTGCTTCCCCCGTCACGTTGCTGAACTTACATTCCACATATTCCGTCTTAGTTCTACTCAACTTGAAACCTTTTGACTCTAGGGCCTGCCTCTATACCTCCAGTCTCCCATTAACGCCACCTCGCGTCTCATCAAATAGAACTATATCATCAGCGAACAACATACACCATGGCACCTCTCCTTGGATATGGTGTGTCAGTGCGTCCATCGCCAGAGCAGATAAGAACGGGCTGAGCGGAGATCCTTGGTGTAACCCCATAACAACCGAAAAAGGCTCTGAGTCACCTCCCAAAGTCCTAACCCGAGTCATAGCTCCATCATACATATCCTTTATCGCCCTAATGTAAGCCACCGGCACACCTTTCACCTCCAGACACCTCCAAAGGACGTCCCTAGGGACCTTGTCATATGCCTTCTCTAGGTTAATAAACACTATATGAAAATCCCTCTTCTTATCCCTGTATAGTTCCACCAACCTCCTGATAAGGTGGATAGCTTCCGTAGTAGAACGACCCGGCATTAACCCGAACTGGTTTTTCGATATAGACACTACCCTTCTTATCCTCCCTTCCACCACCCTCTCCCAAACTTTCATGGTATGACTTAGTAACTTGATACCCCTATAGTTGTTACGATTCTGGATATCCCCTTTGTTCTTGTACACCAGAACCATTGTACCCCACCCCCACTCATCAGGTATCCTCTTTGTCCTGAAGATAACATTAAACAACCCAGTCAGCCACTCCAAGCTTGCTCTACCCACATATCTCCAAAACTCTACTAGAATCTCGTCTGGTCCGGTCGTTTTGCCCCGACTCATCTTACCCATCGCACCCATGACCTCCTCCACCTTAATGCGCTTACAATACCTAATGTCTCATTGACTCTCGGAGTGCCCCAATTTCCCTAACACGATGTTTCCATCCCCCTCTTAATTCAAAAGCTTATAAAAGTACGACTGCCATATTTGCCTAATGTGGGCCTCATCCATCAATACTCGATTGTCCTCGTCTTCGATGCAACTCAATTGATCCAGGTCGCGAGCCTTCTTCTCTCTTGCTTTGGCCAACCAAAATAACTTCTTGTCCCCACCTTTGCCCCCAAGTTCCTCATAACACCGATCAAAAGCAGCAGTCTTAGCCTCTGTGACCGCTAATTTTGCCTCCTTCCTAGCCTTCTTATATCTTTCTCTGTTCTCTCTCCTCTGATCTTCATCGGTGCTCTCTACTAACTTAATGTAAGCCTCTTTCTTGGCTTCCACTTTACCTTGGACCACGTCATTCCACCACTAGTCGCCTCGGTGCCCGCCAGAGTAACCTTTCGAAACTCCCAACACCTCTCTTGTTGCCTCCCTTATAAAATTTGCTGTTGTCGTCCACATAGTGGTAGCGTCCCCATCACTCTCGCAGGCACCCATATTCTCCAGCCGCCCCTCTAACTCCTACACATTATGTTTAGACAAAGCTCCCCACCTGATCCTCGACTAAGCCCGTACAAACCTCTTCTTCCTCTTCATCAAGATACCAACGTCCATCACAAGGAGCCTATGTTAAGTTGCAAAGTTTCACTCGGGATCACCTTGCAATCCTTGCACAACCCCCTATCATATCTCCTGAGGAGGAGATAGTCAATTTGTATCTTAGCCATCTTACTCCGAAAAGTAACTAGATGTTCCTCCCTCTTCGGAAACATAGAGTTCACGATTACCAACTCAAATGCTCTAGCGGAATCCAAAAGTGAGGTACCACCCCCGTTCCTATCACCAAAAAAGAAGCCACCGTACACCTCACCATAGCTACCAGCAGACGACCCAATATGACCATTAAAATCTCCTTCTATGAATAGCTTCTCCGTAGGCGGAAGACCCTGCACCACCTCATCCAGCGCCTCCCAGAAGCGCCTCTTAACCTCCTCGTCCAAACCTGTTTGCGGCGCGTAAGCGCTAATGACATTCAGAGTGCTCCCTCAAACTACTACCTTAATCGCCATCAATCTGTCATTCACTCGTCTGACCTCTACCACTGACTCTCTAAGCTCCCTATCGACCAAAATGCACATTCCGTTCTTGCCCTTCATGACTCCGGAGAACCACAATTTATACAGGTCTACATTCCTCGCCTTCGATCCTACCCACCTAGTCTCTTGCACACATGCTATATTGACCCTCATCTTCTGAAGAATCTTCGCCAGCTCTATAGACTTACCTATCAACGTTCCTATATTCCACGATCCAATTCTTAACCTACAGGCTACCTTGTTCCCTTTACCCTCTTTGGGCCCCGTCCACCCCTTGACCCTTGGTCTACCCCCCTCCCCACCAACCGACCTCCCCGAGCTCCTCGACCTCCCCGACCTCCCCGAGGAAATGACCCTACTATGCCATTACAAACCACAGTATCTATACCTACGAAGGTCTAAAAATGAAAAGGAGAAAAAAACACCACATAGAACAACAAAGGGAGAAAATAGTAACTACAAGCCCACTAGACTGACTAGACTAATAAGAAATACTACGACAACAAAGTAATTAACATAGAAGACAAAGAAACAGGAGGCGGAAGGTACCAATCCCGCAAATAGAACCTGGAACTCTCGACTTGGTATACTCCCGATGCTGCGGAACCCGGCGTGTAGCTGCTACTCTACTGCTTGTGTGCGTGCACCTCCTAAAAGTGATATCTGCAAAATACGCAAACACCCACGGAACCAAGAGAATAGGGGGAGAAAAAAAACTCAGAAATGAAAACTAATATCTTCTTCAAATTACCCTTAAAAGCCAAAAATCCCTTTTATATATTTGAGATCGCTTTTAAAAGAAGAGAAAAATCACCCGGAAATGAAAAGCAGTATATTTTGAAAAATAATCCTTAAAAGCAGAGAAAAATACCAAGAAAGAAAATCAATAATCTTGACACTCTGAAAAAGATTCAAACTTTGTATAAACGGAATAAAATAGATTTTTATTATTTTTTTAAGATTTTTGAAACAGTTTCGTCCAGACGTCAAATGCAATCGAATAACTTATATGAAAGGAGAAAATATGTACAAGGAAATTGAGTGTTGGTTAACAAACGGAGAAGCGCATGTAGCTTACTGGATTCTTTGTTGCCAAGAATCCAATATGATGAAAAACGGTTGTACTAACGAATATTTTGAAGATGGGTTATGCTTACGGGAGGGTAAATCTGAATAGAAAAAAAGGATAATGGAAGGGATCAAATTCAAAGGAAGTTAAACAAAGGTAAAAATAGAATACCTCCAGAATCCAGATAGAAATATGGACCGAAGATTAGATTTTTAGATGAAAAAACTCCAAAAAATTCAAGAAAATAAAATACAGTAATGGATGTTTAATATGAAAGAGACCCTGATACAGAAATATTCATAAAATATAAAAAGTGACTATTAGAGACACCCGAAGACTTAGAAATTTTTCTTGGTGCAACCGATAAGCGTTGATTCTTTCTGAATTTTGTGGATGGATCCCGACGTGAAGGAATACCTAAATTCCTATGTTTTTGAAGTACGCTAAGAAAGAAAGATTACCAGAAAATGAAAAAACAACGATTGGAGCAGAATCCAAATGCATTGAAATGTAATTATTAAAATGCAAATGTAATTATAAAAAATACATTAAAAAGTATTTAAAATATCATGTTGGTGTAAATGATAAATTTAGATGATTAAATCATCATAAAAATAATTTGAAAGATAATTAGTGGATATTTATATAATAAAAAATATAGAAATAAATTAATTTAAAGCCTTTAAAAATTATGGAATATTATGAAAAATACTTGTTCATGCTTATAAACTAAATGATGATGCATATGTACTATTTTAAAAGTGTATATATATATATATATATATATATATATATTTATTTATTTTTTTATTTTATTTTTTTTTATTTTATTTTTTTAATATGAGGAAAAAATTGGATTTCAATAGAGTGCATACTTATCCTCGTGATAGTCGAGCCAACTTCCTCAAGCACTCCAAAATAGTAGTATATGCATTCCACTAGATAGAAGGAAAACACTTCATTAAAACCTCATAAGAATCGTGCAACCTCTAACCTTCTCGTAGGAGATAACTCACCTTCTTGGCCTCAAATCGACATCTTTCTATGACCTAACCATGTTACAACCATTATGCAATCAATTAATATTTTTGAGCCTACACTCATCATCAAGATGTAAGAATTCCACTTCATTTCACAAATGAACCATTGAAAGATCTATCAACACACTCACAACTCAAGATTGTAATGTACATTCCCTTCTATATCTCAAGCAAATCTTTCCATCATATCCACACTATCTTAGCGTAGTCCTTACTTACTTCGTACTCATTACACAACTATCTTGTCACTCGCTGAGATATCAATCCCACCACTAGGAACACTGCATAACATAAGAGCCCCAAAATCACATGCTCCAATAACTGAATCTACCGAGCCCAAGTTGTAGTCTAAATCTGGCCTTAGGTCCTCCAGATTGGCCTACCTTCACAACACATAAATACATCTCGCACCTCTTACATGACATCACAAGCCGTTGGTGTACAACTAATACCGAATACTCCTCATCACATACGAATCGGAGAGAAAGGAACTGAAGATTTAGGCTTCAAGCTGAAACAAAGTCGCACGATAATGATGAGAACGAAAAAGAAGATTTCCTAGATGTCATGTAGCCTCTTGAAGATAAGTACGGATGTCATCTTACCGATCCGCATTTTCTCATGACTCGCAGAACCTATGAACCTAGAGCTTTGACACCAACTTGTCACGGCCCAAAATGCCATCTAGTCGTGATGGCATCTGACCTCAATATGATATGTGAGCTAAATAATGAATAATACAACTAGAATAAAAGATCATCAATAACAATAAATAAGAGGTGAAAATCCATACAATTACCCTAAAGGATTGGTAGCACAAGTCATGAGCCACTAAGATTTATAGTTATAATGTTGGTACGAAGAAGATACAACATCTGTTTGATTATATGTAACCAGAAGTACAAATCCTAAACTACTATGAACAAATGGTAGCTTATATCGAGATGCAGGTGCATCTTCAATGCTAGCCTTCGTCATCCATAGATGCTCAGCTTCAAGATCTGCATGGAAGGTACAAAAGTATAGTATGAGTACAACCTACCCCATATATTCAGTAATTATCAAGACTAACCTCGACGAAGTAGTGATGAGGTTTTAAGTCTAAGATACACACTTACTTAACCTGTACAGCTCAATAACCTATACATGTACACAATAACAGTACCATAATCTAAGTATGAAGTACAGATAAGGTCATCGCTTTACATAGAAAATATGCACAAGCGTTGTTACCAAACTAACAATTCAGCACATAATGAAGATATATGCCAAGAATTATTAAATCATCAACACTTTCATATAAGAAGATTATGTATAAATAAGCAAGCCATGTTTCACAGGTTGACATATAAAGAAGATATGTACTCTGAATCAATTATTCAATCAAAAGGGCATATAGAGAAGATATGCATAAATATCAAATAACCATCAATAATTTCATATACAGAAGATATGCATGACATATCAAATAATCATCAACAGTTGCATATAGAAAACATATGCATGGAATATCAAATAAATATCAACAGTTGAATATAGAGAAGATATGCATGAATAAACAAGTCAAGTTACACAGACCAACATATAGAAAAGATATGTACTGTGAATCAATTCATCAATTAAAGCAGAATATAGAGAAGATACGCATAAAAGACATGTATACATTCTAGATCTAGCATATAGAGAAGATATGCGGTAAAATTATGTATACATCCAAGTATTTTTCATATAGAGAAGATACCAAAAGCTCAACCACCGATAAGTTGTTCCATAATTCACGTGTACGTAATCAAGAGAAAAACATGAGAGGACAATTCTAGAGGGATGGATCCTTATCCACACGCTGTATGAACAACGCACGTGCCATAACCATAATTAATGTATGGATAACTCACGTGCCATAATTGTAACAATCGCACAGATAACTCACGTGTTATAAAACTCAACTCGCACACCACTCACTTGTAGGCAATCCAGTACATCACACAGAAAGCGTATACAAGAATACATGTATAATATCAACAGGTTTCAAATCACATACTCATGGACTGAAAAAATAACATGCTAAGGTATATGCATGTGCGGAGTATACAATTACAACTCAGCTTAGGTTAATACATCATACACTAACGAGTATCATGTTCAAATAGGAGGTCAAATCTACACATGATCTCAAGCATGTTCAAGAAGTTCACATAGTCATACAAACATGAAAAGCATGTCAGCAAGAATCACAGTATTCAAAACAAGGCATGATACAGCCTAAAGACTACTCCGGTCATAAATCATACATGGCACCCGCATATATGCTCGTCACTGCGCATACACATCATTTCTCATACATTCCAATTAGACAATAAGGTTATATACTAAGGTTTATTTCCTCACCATAAGATTAGACAAGATACTTACCTCATTCCGGCTAGCCTTCAACCTCAAATAGCATAAAAACCTAGCTCTAGTCTTCCAATCACGTAAATCCAAGCCAATTATCAACCAAGAAAGCAAAACAATGTTATAGGAAGCGATCACATTCCATATAGCTTCGATCTTTGAAGAATTTATAAAAGGTTAACAAAAGTCAACACGGCACATGCCCGAATTCCGAAACCAATACCAAATCTTGATAATCCATAATCTTCCCAGTCCACATATATAATTAGTTTTCAAATTCGGGTCCAAATCAACCCTCAAATCTCCAAAATATACTCTCTTAAAGTGTACACAAAAATTCCCAAATCTCCCTTCAAAATTCCATGAATAAAGTGTGTAAATCCATAGGAAAACAAGATAGATAATCAAACCCAAGTGGAATTTACATACCAGCAAAATAGTAGTGAAAATCTCCTTCAAAATCGCTTCTTTTCATGCTACAAAACTCAAAATAATTAGAAATGAATAAATCCTCAAAATATAACATGATGTCCGGCAATGTTGCGCCTGCAACAGAAACCTCCGCTTCTGCGAAACCGCATATGCAGCCAAAATCTCACTTCTACGATATACCTCACCTCAGCCTTCCATTGCGCCTACGACAATAACTCTGCATCTGCGAGAGAACAAGTGTGACCTATCCTGTGGAGATGCGCACCCTACTGGCCATGTCCACCCTCGCATATGCGACTAATATCCTGCTTCTGTGACGCCACATCTATGCAAGAACTTCGCAGATGCGGTCATCCACAATGCCACTCCCAAGCGTAGATGCGCTCATCACCAACACAGGTACGGCTTCGCACTCGCACACCAAATTTTGCATGTGTCGGTGCACCAGTACCAGAAATGCTCAACTACTCCAAAATGGTCTGGAACTATCCCGAAATACAACCGAGCCCCACCCCCCGGACCCTGTATAATCATATCAACAAGTCCATATCTACCTAATTCAAATTTATGCAAAGGCTCTAAATACCATAAATAATATCAAAACTAAGAATTGAAGATAAAATCATTCTCTTAACTTTCAAACATTCCAACTTCGACGCGTATGAATTACACTTAGACATTCTAGATCACAACTAAACTTTGCACACAAGTTCCAATCAATTAAATGAACATGTCCAAGGTCTCAAAACCACAACAGGAGTTCAGTAGAAGTAAACTCCCGATCAAACCTATGAACTCTCCGATTTTTCTAATTGCCAACTTTGGGCAAAATAGAGCCAAATTCTTCTAGGGACATCCAAATCCAAATCCCAACATACGACCAAGTCAAAAATTACCATACGAACCTATTGAGACTATCAAATCCCGATTCCGTGTTCGTTTACTCAAAAGTCAAACCTTGTTGAGCTCTTCTAACTTAAAACTTCCAGATTGAAAATTACACTTTCAAATCAATCCCGAACCACTCGAAAATCAAAATCAACTATACACGTAAATCATCATGCATCATATGAAGTTACTGAAGATCTCAAGCAACCGAACGAAATGCTAAAGCTCAAAATTGATCGATCATGTCGTTACATCTTATTAGAAGGACTTACTAGCATTAATTATTCAAGAACGAATTTGATTCGAACTTATTTCAAGTTTTCATCATAGCCTTCATGTCTAGTACACAATGACAAGAAATAGCATTTTGCTGCTTTATTCAGATGAAGGGGAGAACGAATTGCAAATCTCTTGAATTCATTCATCTAATAAACGTTTCTTATGGATTTAGTTGTAAAGCTTATCCTAAAACCTTTTTGAGTCGTATGTTTAAGGTTTCAATCCATGCCTATACTAAACATAAATATTTTTTTCTAAAGCTTTTAGAAAATTCTCCAAAAATGGAGTCCATTACTTAGATGGTCACTCAACTATCCCAAACTATCTCCTAAAGTCATTTTACTTTCGTTTGTAATAACAAAGTCACTGAACTATGCCTATTGCACTCAGAAGGTCACTCAACTAGATTTTCTAAATTTTGGATTGCCAAATACCTATTTTACCCACTAAATTATAAATATTTATCTTCTTTTAAATTATAACTTTTTAATATATATATTTCATGCACGACTTAACATAGCATATTTTACCCTATACAGATAGTCCCCCTACTTTTCGCTGACATAACTTTGTGTCGTCTGAAAGTTGGTAGAAACATAATTATATAATTGAGCATAATTTTCAAGAATATATAATGTAAATTATAGAAATACCCTTAGTTAAATAATTATTTTTATATTACGTGCAAGGAATATATATTTTGCAGCCTTTATTTTCTTTCATTCTGAATTGTGTAAATAAATTTTTGAATTTTTGTTGTTAATACTAATATTATTATTACTAATAAATTATTCTAATTAATTTTTTTTCTATGCTCATTATTTTGTTATTCCAGCATTATATATACTTAAATACTTTTTATCTTTTTAATTTATAAATAATATTTATTTATTCTATAGGTAAGTCCATAATATAAATTTAAAAAGGAAAATCATTAATATTAAAAAGTTTAAAAAATAAAAAGAAGATAAATGTTATAATTTAGAGGGTAAAATAAGTATTTGGCAATCCCAAATTTGAAAAATTTAGTTGAGTGACCTTCTGAGTGCAATAGGCATAGTTCAGTGACTTTGTTATTACAAACGAAAGTAAAGTGACATTAAGAGATAATTAAGGATAGTTGAGTGACCATTTGAGTAATGGACTCTCAAAAATGATATCAAACAGATTAAGACATATTTGTAACTGCTTGTTTGACCTTTTCGGGGACATATTTATGGGCATTAATTGAACTGCACGCTTTGTAAGTTAATAATGATAATAGAGGTCAAAAAGAGTGAAAATGTGCCATATTTTAAATAGGATACACAAGCTTAGAAGCTACAAATTTTCTTTTTTGTAAGATTTGGAGGCCAAAATGAGTGAAAAGGCATATGCGCCAACATAGTATAGTGATTTAATACTATCAATGTAATTAACAAGATATAATAGGTTATTTATGATTTATTTTGTAGTTATTTATGATTTATTTTGTTATCTGTAACGATATTTTATGTGACTAGACTAAATTAAATTACACAGTTAACATATAAAACTTGTATAAGAAAATTTAATACCTCAAAATCCTACTATTAAGAACGGATCCTTCTTCCAAAACTTGATTATGCTACTTGACTAAATTAGCATAGACACTTTTATTCATAATCTCCATAGGTTAAGGATACTGGTTGCAACAAATTGTTTGTGATACAAAATAAATTGCAACCACAATATAAATATAAAGAAACATAATCTTATTGATAAAATGATGCGGGTACATTTCTGTTTGTTCCCTTGATTCTTCTCTCTAGATCGTTCTCCGTAATTTGAGGGTTTAATCAACGTATTTCTCGAACGTAAGATAATGCCAACTTCCTTAGGATGTATATGATCTCCATGAAAAGGAAGAACATCTGTTGATCACTTCGGCGACTTTGAGAAGGAAAATATTTGATGTCTTTGATCACTTTGTGAATATTCCATGTATTTTTACGGAATTTCGAGATGCTGTGTAGCTAAAAATTTTGGTAGAGTAGCCTCCAAGTTAGGTTTCAGATAGAGCAGCTTCCAAGAAAATCTCGATGTACTCTACTTGTAATATCTTAAATTTAAGATTTTGCTCAAATTTCATATGGATTTGATCCGATTAAAGTTTAATGTATAGAGATACGCTTGAGTTATAACCGCGTACCACTAAGATACAAAGTTCAAATAAAAAGACAGATAGTATTAAATTGTGGACGGCAAACACTTAAAATAGAGCTTGTCTATTTTGAAGTACAAAGAATCTGGGCAATGAGTGTCACAATCAATTTCACTTTTTATAGCTTTCGAAGTTTCAAAAGTGGATGAAAGAGTTTCAAGAAATTGGCTTCTTATGACCTAATCTTCTTTATTCATTTAATTCCCAGAAATACTCCTAGAAGATATTTGGGGCCCATTTAGAAGCACACTCTATCCACAGTTCTAATCAATGAGAAATCTTTGAAACAACAAATTTGCTTTTCATATCAATTCGTATCTGTTAAATGTTAATAACGAAGTTAGTCGAGATATGTTTCCGCAATGCGCGTCGGCTGATGCGACCAAATTTCTTTCTGATGATAGAAGTCCTAAGATTTTCTTGTCTTCTTTTTGTCGTTGGTTATCCTGAGATATTGCAAGTAAATTGTAGTCGTTCCCCTTGACTTTAATTTAAACATATGTAAGCATATTTTTGTTTTCAATGTTATGATTTCACTTGGTATTCAATATAATTTTTCACCAAACAACTTTTAAACTTAGAACCAAAAATTATGTCTCATACTAATTAATCGAGGATACTCTTGCTAAATCTTCTTCTATAAGGAAACCTAGACGTACAAGGAGTCTAATCGTATTAGGAAACCAGATATATCGTTTGTACTATTTTTCATTATATACATGAAAACGAGGGGCTCCCAGTTGGTAGAATCTTCCAATTAATTTTAACCGTAAGGCCTATAGGTCGTTTTGAGTACTAACTGCTTTTTCTTTATTTTGAGACCTCATACAGTTTTATACGATGATTTATGATTTGCATGCGTGATCCGTGTCGTTTTCGGAAAAAATTATATGTGACATTTTTGAAGAAAATGTAATTTTTGACTTTAAATGTGGCTAGAGTTGACCACGGTCAAGTTTTTGGTAAACGACCTCGGATCGTTGTTTTAACGATTTTGGTAAGTTTGTATAATGATTTTGGACATGTATGGATGTTTGGTTGGAGTCTTGGGTGATCAGAGGCTGTTTCGGCGCATTGTGTGAAAGTTGAAAAAAAAAGTTTTGAAGTTAAAAACATTGAGTTTTGATGATCGATTCTTGATATTTGATGTTATTTTAATAATTTGATATTAGGAGTGAGTTTGTATGATGTTATTACACTTGCGTGAATGTTCGGATTGAACCCCGAGGAACTCGAATAAGTTTCAGATGGGTTGCGCATGGTTTTGGCATTGCTGAGAAAAATCTGGTGTGTTGTCTGCATGTCTCGCATTTGCGATGGCTTGTTGACAAATGTGAGGCTCACAATTGTAATGACCTGTCACATTTGCTATGTTAGGCTCGCAATTGCATAGTGGGACTAGGAGTTAGGGTTTCGCTTTTGCGATGAATGTGTCGTATTTGTGACCACAAGGGGCTTCGCATTTGCGACGGTAAGGGTCGCATTTGCAACACTAGTGGGCTAGGCATTGCTTCGCTTTTGTGAAGCTTGGTACTCTAATAACCGCCGTTGGGATCGACTCCAAAATTTGCATAAGAAGTATAGAGTGTAGTATGAGTACAACTGACTGCATGTACTTTGTACGTGCCGAGCCTAACATCGACAAAGTAGTAACAAGGCTAAGGCAGGTTACTCACACTATAACCTGTACACAGTATATAACAAATACAGAAAAAAATACGGAACGAACTTGTTTTCAATCACTTTTTCATGAATTTCATCATCAAATCTATGCATTTTAAAGTAGAAGATGGGGATTTTGGGTAGAATTTAGGAATTTTATAAAATTCAAATTTAGACCTCGAATTAAGGTCAGATTTCGAAATAAATCACATATTCGAGTTCAGGGATGAATGGATAATTGGGATTTGGTCTTAATATAATATTTTGATCACGTAGGCCTGGATTGAGTACTTTTTGTTGTGATTCCTTGGTGAGGGGGAGTGATTGTGCTCGAATGGTATTTTTGTGACTTATATATATATATATATATATATATATATATATATATATATATATATATATATATATATGTGTGTGTGTGTGTGTGTGTGTGTGGAAACTAGGGAGAATTGAATGTACGCTGACCTTACCCCTACCCAGGAGGGATAGAGAGATTGTTTCCGAGAGACCTTCAACTCAAGAAGACGATATATATATATGCTTGCTTGAGTGAACGTGAGGATAAAACACGAAAGGTGATACCGTGCACTTGTTTTATATTATTATGTGAGGATGAGTATGATGTCATGCAATTGCTTTTATCTTATTATGTGATGAAAAGAGTAAAATCACGAAGAGTTATGCAATGCACTTGCCTTTACATTATTTTATATTTGAGGATGAGAGTATAAGCACGAAGAGTGATGTCGTGCACTTGCTTTTTATTTTATAACAACAGGATAAAAGCAAAAGAACGAAGGGTGATGTCCTATAATTTTGTCACTGCTATTTACTTTGACATTGAAATGCCATCTTGACTTTATGACTTCGCTAATTGTTTTTGAAAGATTGTTCAGAGTTGTTGTCACTTTACTTTATGTTTATTTAAGCCCTTTATCGTCAAGGTTAGATCGACGCTTAGTGAGAGTATTGGGTCGGTTGTACTCATACTACACCTCTGTAATTTCTATGCATATCTGGATATCGGTATTAGTGGAGTCCTAAGAGGTATTGCATCCCGTTTGTAGGCCTAGAGTCATCCTCTTATTTGCATTGTACTGTTTCCATTTTATTTCATACATTGTTGTATTTCTTTCAGAATAGTGTATGTGGAGAAGTTTAGAAGCTCATGTACTTGTGACTCTACATCTTGGGATGGTTTACGTTAGATGTTGGATTTAGTCTTATTATGTTTATTTTAGAATTGCCTTTATGTTATGTTATTAATCTATTGTCAGTCTTTTATAGCTGTTTTTTCTATTTATTTATTGTGTGTTGGCTTGCTTAGGAAGTAATGTTAGGCGCTATCACGATCCCGATTGGTTGAGATTTTGGGTCATGACATTAACTATGTCACACTAATGCTTTCTTAAACAAAAAGCAAGGACTTATGCGTGCCGCTTGTGACAGAGGGCTGGTCAATAAGAGCGGATTAAACATAATTAAACATAAGGACCGGAAGAATTCTAGGCTTGCAAGCTTGTGCATAACAGGTGCACATGACACCTTAGATGAATCACACATCACAATATGAAAAAAAGTGAAGAACATTATAAGGCATAACATAAATTCATATACGTGCCATGAGCTTGCTTGCGACATCATGAGTCTTACGTGTTTTAATCCTTAACTAACAATAATTAATACTACGCTTCAATCCTTAGTTTTAATCCTTAAACCAAATAAAATATTATCTTTCCTTTTTTATTCACTAGCCAAGTCAAAGCTAGGCAATAATTCAAGAATGTGAACTACTTCACAATAGAAAGAGCGTACTGGTGGTCCTCTTGCAATATCATGTTTCAAGAGAACCTTCTCTTTTAGCTGAAAAAATAACAGAAAAATAATATTCTCGTTTTCGAGGTAAACAGTTTGGCGCCCATCGTGGGGCTAAGAATAATAGTGATTGTTCAATATTAGTTTTGGTAAAATACACTACTTTACGCTTGTCTTTGTCAAGAATTTTTGCTTTCAGGTTGAAACATGTCAAACTCACAAAACACATCCACACACAATGACAATGGCCTCAGACTTCACGGGAAAAACGAAAAAGTGATTGCTCCAAGAATTGAGGTACCACAGGCTGATCTCAGAGGAGCACCGCCCATCAACCCAGTCGATGTCAGTTCACATGTTGCTCTGAATGCAGACATAGGCGTAAATCTCGAGGGGAGTGTACGCAGAGAAGGCCGATCAGATGGTCGTGGTACACAGGGCAGAAGAGACGAAGGAGTCAGTCTCCAAATGATATTCGAAATGGTTTAGGCTCAACAAACTGCCATTGCTCAGTTACAAAATCAGCACAGGGCTTCAAATAGGGTCGAACCGGAGATTACTCGTTGTACCAAGCCAGTACCGAAAAGATTGAGCGATAACACATCATGGACCGATCCTGCTGTAATGAAAATGCTCGAGGAGCTTACCAATAGAACTGAATCAGGAGAGAAGAAGATCGAAGTCAATGATAAAAAGGTGGAGACTTACAACTCTCGAGTTGACCAGATACCAGGGGCACCGCCAATCTTGAAAGGAATGGATTCGAAGAAGTTTGTGCAAAAGACCTTCCTCCGAGTTCGGCTTCGAAGCCCATTCCAAAGAAGTTCATATGCCTGACATACCCAAATATAACGAGACCACTGACCCCGATGAGCATGTTACCTCTTACACATGCTCCATTAAGGGAAATGATTTGGAGGACGACGAGATCGAGTCTGTACTGTTGAAAATGTTCGGAGAAACCATGTCGAAGAGAGAAATGATTTGGTATCACAACCTACCACTAAATTCCATCGATTCATTCGTCATGTTGGCGGATTCTTTCGTAAAAGCGCACGCTAGGGCCATCAAGGTCGCAACAAGGAAATCAGACCTCTTCAAGGTAACACAGAGGGATAATGAGATGCTAAGGGAGTTCATGTCCCGATTCCAAATGGAGCGCATGGAGTTACCACCGGTCATAGATGATTGGGTCGTTCAAGCTTTCACCCAAGGGTTGAATGAACGGAGTTCGATAGCGTCACGACAGTTAAAACAAAATTTGATCGAGTACCCAACTGTAACTTGGGCAGATGTTCACAATCGATATAAATCGAAGATCAGGGTCGAGGAAGACCAATTAGGAGCTCCTTCCGATTCAGTACATCCAAACAGGTCGACAGGTAAAAGTCAGAGGGATGTCGATAGAGAACCAAGGTCGAATAAAGATTGGTATCAACCTTATATTGCAGATCGAAGGAACAACGTTCTGGGATGCAATCCTACCCGGAATGATCGAAGAGGTGATCGAGGTCAAAGTTATTGGGGACTTATTAGCAAGACTGGTTTTGACAAATATGCAGATCCCACAGAGGAACCTCGGCTATCGGAATACAATTTTAGCATCGATGCGTCGGCATTGTATCGTCTATTTGGAGGATCAAAGACACAAGGTGGCCTAGACCGATACAGACCGATCCTTCTCAAAGAAACCCAAATTTAATGTGCAAATATAATGGAACACATGGTCATAGGACCGAGGATTGCAGGCAATTGAGGGAGGAGGTAGCCCGTCTGTTTAATGAGGGCCATCTTCGAGAATTCCTCAACAATCGAGCTAAGAATCACTTTAGGGAAATGGATGCTAATAGGAAGAATGAACAAGAAGAACCTCAACATTTCATTCATATGATCGTAGGTGGGGTCGACATTCCACAAGGACCCATATTCAAACGCACTAGGGTGTCGATCACTTGAGAGAAACGAACCTGAGACTATGTGCCCGAAGGCACTTAATCATTCAATGACGAAGAAGCAGAAGACATTTCTTAGCCACACAATGATGCTCTGGTAATTTCTATCTTATTAAATAAAGTTCAAGTTAAGTGTATTTTAGTTGATCCAGGTAGCTCGGCGAACATCATCACGTCGAGGGTCGTGGAGTAACTCGGCTTGCAGGATCAAATCATACTGGCATCTCGAGTCCTAAACGACTTCAATATGGCTAGTGAAACAACTAAGGGGGAGATTATCCTACCAGTGAACATGGATGGAAGCATCCGAGGTACTAAGTTCCACGTAATCGAAGGCGATATGAGATATAATGCACTAATCGGAAGGCCTTGGATCCACAACATGAGGGAAGTACCGTCGACCCTCCACCAAATGATGAAGTTCCCTACAACGGATGGTGTAAAAAAGGTATACGGGGAACATCATGCTGCAAAAGAAATGTTTGCAGTCGATGAAGTAACATCGGTCTCGACACTATCAACCTCAGAAAGATCGAGCACCAAAGATAAATAGGCAGCCAAATAGCAATCACCGCCCCCAGCCTCGACCGAATCGTAGAAGCAGGTAGTAAAATAAGAAGAGGAGGACTTCCTAACCCCTCGAACATTTGTTGTTCCCAAAGAATCGGATGCTACCAAATCAACAGTTTAAGAGCTGGAACAGGTTATACTAATTGAGACATGCCCGAGCGAAAGGTATACCTAGGAACAGGGTTACCTCCCGAACTTAGGAAAAAACTTATTCAATTTCTTATTGATAACATGACTATTTTGCATGGTCCCATTTAGATATGACATGGATCTCACCGGAGATAACAATGCATTGATTAAGCATGGACCCTAAGTTCATACTGGTGAAGGAAAAAGAAAACCCCAGTATGAGGTAAAGCACGACTTCATAAAGAACGAGGTAAATAAACTTTTCAATATAGGGTCCATTGGAGAGGCAAAATACCCTGAATGGCTAGCCAATGTAGTTGTAGTCCCTAAAAAGGGAATAAATTTAGAATGTGTGTAGACTATAAGCACTTAAACAAAGCATGTCCAAAAGATTCTTTTCCACTGCCTAACATCGACCACATGATCGATGCCACGGCCAGCCACGAGATCATTACTTTCCTCGATACATATTTTGGGTACAATCAAATCCAAATGAACCCGGAAGACCAAGAAAAGACTTCTTTTATCACTAAGTATGGAACATATTGTTATAATGTAATGCTCTTCGGGCTAAAAAATGCAGGGGGCTACATATCAACGCCTAGTAAATAAAATGTTCAAAAAACAAATAGGTAAATCAATGGAAGTTTACATTGATGACATGCTAGTTAAGTCCCTGAGCGCAGAGGACCATTTGGCTTATTTGCAGGAAACGTTCGAGATCTTAAGGAAATACAACATGAAGCTCAACCCCGAGAAATGTGCTTTCGGGGTCGGTTCGGGTAAATTCGTGGCTTCATGGTGTCAAAACGGGGGATCGAGATCAACCCCGATAAGATCAAGGCCGTCGAAGACATCACCTCCGTGAACAGTGTGAAAGCTATACAAAGGCTGACTGGACGAATAGCGGCTTTGGGTTGATTCATATCAAGGTCATCGGATCAAAGCCATAGGTTTTTCTCTCTACTCAAAAAGAAGAACGATTTCGCCTGGACTCCGGAGTGTCGACAAGCATTGGAAGAATTGAAGCGATACATGTCGAGCCCATCGCTGCTTCACACCCCGAAAGCAGATGAGAAACTTTACTTATACTTGGAAATATCCGAAATCGTGGTGAGTGTTGTACGCAGTTTCCTATTTATTATATAAGTCGAACCTTAGGGGAAGCAGAAACCAGGTATCCACACTTAGAGAAATTGGCACTTGCACTAATAACCGCATTTAGAAAGTTAAAGCCTTATTTTCAATGTCACCACATATGTGTATTAACCACTTACCCCCTCTGAAATGATTTACACAAGACCGAATTACAGGTTGGTTGGCCAAATGGGCCGTCGAACTAAACGGGTACGATATCAAATATCAACCCCGAACGACCATCAAGTCTCAAATTTTAGCGGACTTCGTGGCCGATTTCGCACCAACCCTCGTACCTGAAGTTGAGAAGGAACTCTTAATGAAATCAGGTACATCATCAGGGGTATGGACCCTCTTCACAGATGGTGCTTCGAATGTGAAGGGGTCCAGGCTAGGCATCGTGTTGAAGCCGCCCACGGGTAACATTATTAGGCAATCAATCAAAACTTCTAGATTGACTAACAATGAGGCCGAGTACGAGGCCATGATTGCAGGTCTCGGGCTAGCTAAAAGCTTAGGAGCAGAAGTCGTCGAAGCTAAATGCGACTCTTTCCTGGTGGTGAACCAGGTAAACAAAACCTTCGAAGTATGAGGAGATAGGATGCAAAGGTATTTGGACAAATTACAGGTAACTTTGCACCGTTTCAAGGAATGAACTCTGCAGCATATACCTCAGGAACAAAACATAAGGCCGATGCACTTGCAAATTTAGGGTCATCGGTCGAGGAAGACGAGATCAGCTCGGGGACGGTCGTTCAACTCTCGATATCCGTGATCGAGGAGGGACATGTCGAGATAATTCTACAAGCTTAATCTGGGACTGGAGGAATAACTACATTGAGTACTTGAAGAATGGCAAACTCCTATTGGACCCTAAAGAATCGAGGACCCTACGAACTAAAGTTGCTCGTTTCGCACTGGCCGAAGACAAAACATTATATAGAAGGACATTTGATGGACCATTGGCAGTGTGTTTGGGATCAGGAGACATCGATTATATTCTACGAGAAGTCCATGAAGGCACTTGTGGGAACCATTCTGGCGCCGAGTCACTAATTCGAAAAGTCATCAGAGCAGGATACTACTAGGATAGCATGGAAAAAGACTCTAAGGAGTTTGTTCGAAAATGCGATAAATGTCAAAGGTTTGCACCGATGATCCACCAGCCTGGAGAACAGCTCCACTCAGTCCTATCCCCATGGCCATTCATGAAATGGGGGATGGACATTGTTGGTCCTCTTCCATCGGCCCCAGGTAAAGCTAAGTTCATTTTGTTTATGGCTGACTATTCTCTAAATAAGTTGAAGCACAAGATTTCGAGAAAGTCAAAGAGAAAGAGGTTATAGATTTCATCTAGGATCACATCGCATGTCAATTTGGGATAACCGCAGAAATAGTATGCGACAACGGTAAACAATTTATCGGCAGAAAAATAACGAAATTTCGCAAAGATCATAAAATAAAGAGGATATTGTCAACATCGTATCACCCTAGTGGGAATGGACAGGCCGAATCGATAAACAAGACTATCATCCAAAACCTGAAGAAAAGGTTGAACGAAGCTAAAGGAAAATGGAGAGAAATTCTACCCGAAGTTCTTTGGGCATATCGAACAACATCGAAGTCCAGCATAGGAGCGACTACATTTTCTTTAGTATATGGCTCTGAGGCTTTGATTCCAGTTGAAGTCGGAGAACCCAGTGCCAGGTTTCGACATACAACAAAAGAGTCGAACCACGAGGCTATGAATACTAACCTCGAATTGTTAGATGAAAAACAGGAAGCTGAACTCGTTCGAATGGTTGCACAAAAGCAACGAATCAAAAGGTACTACAATAGAAGAATCAACATTCGCCACTTCAAAGTCGGGGACTTAGTCCTAAGGAAAGTCACCATCAACAGTCGAGACTCTAATGAAGGGAAGCTCGGCCCGAATTGGGAAGGACCCTACCAAGTCCTCGATATAGTCAGAAAAGGGTCTTATAAACTTGGAGCGATGAATAGCGAACCACTGCCAAACAACTGGAACATATCACTTCTCAAACGGTATTATTGTTAAGGTAGGACTTTTTCCCTTCTTTCATCTCTCTCTATCTCTCTCTCTCTCTTTATATATATATATATATATATATATATATATATATATATATTCGAAGCTAACTCATTGCAGGAGTTCGACCAAAGACATTGAGACCTCAGGTTTTAAAGTACGCGTTACACTCGTTTTTCCTTAGATCGATTTTTTTTATCCCAAATGGATTTTTCCGGCAAGGTTCTTAACAAGGCAACAATTATGTCTACCTAAGGACAATTCAAAAGTATCCAAGGCTTCTTTGCAATCAACCTCGATACTGGGGAGAATCACCCTCGAATATTATATTTTCGAGGAAAATACTTTGTGCCAAAGAGCCTCGGACTGCGAGGCACTTTTCCTCTTCTTGTCCTTTTCTGGCTTCGGAGACAGGGAATTAATTTCTCCTCTACCACTTGAGGGCCTCAAAATGGCATCTTTGGTCAAGCCTGCATGAAAGGAAATTAACAATGAACAAAGTACACAATTGTTTCAAAATATGTGAAGAGAGATCCTTACCGTGGTTCTTGGCCTCCAACTTGACCTTTTCCAAATCACGTTGTGCTCATTCGGCGTGAGATGAAGTCGAAGCTAGATTTCGGACCCAATCTTCGAGATCGGGTACCTTTTGAGGCATCCAAGAAACAACTGCATGACAAAAGGGAAACTAGGCGAAGTCAAAAGAGGCACGAAGGACAGAGTATGAAGAATCACTTATGATCGAGGTTCCACTCCTCAAGGAACGGCATCTTCTCCTTCGGTATTATGTCACGGGTCCTCAACCGTATGAAGCGGCTCATCCTACCTCGATCGATATCCTCGTCGATGCTCGAGAATAAGGCCTTTGTTGCCCGGCGTTGAAGCTTGAGCAGCCCTCGATAGAGTCGAGGCTAGTACAACCGCATGAGGTGGTTCAGAGTGAACTCCAGCCCCTCGGCCTTGCTGGAGAAGAAGCGCATCATGATACTATGCGCCATAGAGAGGGTGGATTTGTCCGAGGGTGACTTGATACCTTTTGCAGAAGTCCAGGATCACCGGGTCAATGGGACCCAATGTGAAGGGGTAAGTGTAAACACTTAGGAACCCATCCACATATGTAGTGATGCTCTCCTCGGTAGCAGGAATTTGCACCATGACCTCAGGGCCCAATTGCAGTCCCTCTTCATTACTTTGAGATTACTCTCCATTATCGAACACATGTACATCGACACATGTTTGCATCGGCCCGGTCCCGATGAGGGGTTCTCGACCTTGAAGTTGGATTTAATAGTACACAGGCCGGGAATGTACTCATGGGGGGGCTGGTTCTACCGACGTTTTGTCACCGGCCGGCCGGGAAGAAGAAGACGAAGCCTTTTCCTTCTTCGGTACAGCCTTTGAGGTTTTTTCCATTTATGTAAGCGAAGAAGGACGAAGGAAGATGTGAAGTTGGTGGTTCCGGTGATATCAACGGTGGTTTAACAGGCGGCGATGGAAAGGATATGAGGAAGGTTGAAAGGCTTAGAGATTTGATCAAAGAAAAGTAAAATTCGATTCAATAGAGGGGGTAGTATTTATAGGCTCATGGCGACGGTTCGGTGGTGCTAGTGGCCGACTACTAACTGACAGACATCAATGGTTTGGGGAACTGAACCGACGGGACATTTCGATCACATCCGCCGCTTACGTCGTGAGGATGATGTCATGATCGAGGTGCCGGAGAATCGAGACTCAAATCGTTTCTTGTCATTTTTACTTTAAGAAACACGGGGACTATCTGTATGCGGTTAAAATTGGGTATGGCCGATTTTATAGGCACGAGGAACCACCTCGAGGGTGAGCTCATAACGGATCAGGCTCGAGGTCGACGTTATAGTATAAAACGAGTAGATCAAAGTGTCCGCTGGAGATCGAAACCTGGCATGACCGGCTTCGAACAAGGCATAGTAACGGAATGGAGAGATAGTAATAACTGACCGAAGATCTCGGCGGAAATCTCGGAACAGATCGAGTCAAGCGGTTATTGGCACCAATCATGGAATTTATTTCCGTTATGAGAATTGTACCTTATTTAGGATTCCTCTGTTATATAAAGAGGAACCTCATTCATTTGTAGCATCCAACATTCACTGATTAAAACATATATGTTGCTCTATTTCTTTTACTGCTCATTGTTATTTGCTATTGCTCTTTAATATTCTTATTTACCGAACCTCGAGACCATCACGAACCGAGGTCGAGTGCATTGCTGATACACTGGTTTGATTTATTTTATTATCCAATTTATCCATTTAATTCACTGTTTATCAATTAGTATTGAATAAGATCACGTATCCTTATAACAATATTACAAGTTTAATTGTTACTCGAATTTCGAGGTAAACAGATACATTAAGAATTAAGATTGCTCATCAATATATATATATATATATATATATATATATATATATATATATATATATATATATATATATATATATATATATATATATATATATATATATATATATATATACACTAGAGAAATGTGATGCTTTCCGAGTCACAACAAAGAGGTTTGATTATTTCAAGCATCTCTACAGATACTTTAAGAGTCTTTCAAAATCCCCTGGGAACCAGATAAGATCGCAATATCTATAGATCATGACTCGTGAGTATCTTTCTAATATCAAGGTAAATTTAGAGTATAAGCAACGGTCGGACTGTTGACCTTAGACTCTTAATATTGTTCAGAAGACATTGTTACCAATAAGTTGATACAAGTTAATCCAATTTAAAATGGTGTTAATAGCTTTTTTTCCCGATAGTTTGCATCTCATCAATCCCACATATAATGGGGAAAAGGTTTTTATGTATGATGATAATTCCCACTTGCACATCTAGTTTCTTCTTGGTTTATTTAAAAGGAACCCTATATGCATCGAGAATTTTTACTTATTTCACTTAGGTTGTTTCGATCTTTCTTATAGTGGGGGACACTAAGTAGCATGAGAGAGAACAATTTAAAGGAATACATTTGATTGATTTTGTTCGTAATCCTTAGTCTACAAATGAGTAATCTTGTTTTCTTTTCTATACGTTTAATACCACTTGGTTGACCACTTAATCTAATTTGGATGTGTCTGTCCCCAATAATTAATTCCGCTGATCACGTTCTATAGGACCATTGAATCAACAGTAATAAGCCGATTTGAGAGGCATATACAAAACAAATTATGTGTTGTTTTGAGTTAAATCCGATAACAATTAGGCAACGGTTGCAACAAATTACATTCTCGAAATCAAAGTTGTGAGCAACAATTTGGTATACATATATCACTTATATCAGTAACCTATATTGATTCTCTATATATAACAATGAAAGAGAGCAAAATTAAGACACATGACTCACAAAGTCATGTACTTATTGCAAAACTGATAGAACCGTACATGAGCTCTCTATTGTCTTCTTATACATATATGTATCCTATTTAAATCCGCATTTACTTGAAAGAAAATGTACCGACTGATGGAAATCACATGCACAGCAGAAGCGCTCATGATCGTCTTGCGCATTGATAGTTGACGCCTCATAGTTTATTTTAATAAAATTTTAAAGTAATACTTATCTTTTAAAGCATAAAAAAACATATATAAAATTTATATTTCTTGCTATCTTCTGTTGTGTTGGTAGACATTGAAATATAAATGGATTAAGTCCATACAAAATTTAGGCTAAATTCTAGATTCAAGACACTACAGAACGACACTTGTAATTCTAGGATTCTATTAGGGTTGCTTGGAGATTACTCCATAAAAACTAGAATTTGGAGACTACTCTACCTTAACCCTAAGTTACTCCTATAAAAAAGGTTACATATTCCCTTAAAAAAGGATCTCCAAAATGGAGATCATCTCGAAAATCCCAAGAATTCACGGGACACTCTCAAAGAAGTCAAGATGTAGCCGACTAACCTTGATAATCAAGTACTTCAAGTTAAGATCTTATAATATACTAATAAATGGCCAAAAGTGCATGATTTTGAGTGTATTTCATCTCATTATCGTGTGAATTGCGGGAGATTACATAATTTTTTGAAGTGAATTATACTCATTATGTGTTTCTTGTGTGCAGGAGTGAGCTCGAATGATAATGGATCAAAAGGTATCAAATTGTCGCAAAAACAAAAAATTGGAAGGATCGGGAGCTCGTCTATTATCTCGTGTGTGGAAAGAAAACGGACGAGAAAAAGGAGAAAAGTGAAGGCAAAAAACAGCGAAGTGAAGCAAAGGCACGGTTCGCTTCGCGAAGTGCAAGAATTTATAAAGCTGAACCTGCGTCCATGGACGCGTGACGCGCGAAGGCAGACGCGGACTCCAGCTTTTCCCATCCAAATTTAGATTGATCATTTCCATCCAATATCAACCCTAAGTGATATAAATACATCCAAGAACGACTTTTTAAGGGTTACACAACATCTTTGAAGGCAAGAACAAGCAAAAAATAAGACGGAAGATTCAGAAACAAGTTTTTATCTTTTTTCCTTTTTCTATTATTGGTGATGAATTCTTATATTGTAGTTGTGAAAACAATTATGAGTAGTTAAACTCTTTATTCTAAGGTTTGATGGAACCTCTTGTAGGATGAATTTTTGTTGCGTTTAATATAAGCTTGCCATTGTAATTTCTTTACTTGTTCAACTACGTGATTATTGTGGTTGATTGAAGGGTCCTGAATTAACTATGCCTATTTAGTATGTATTACTTGGAAAATGGTACATATTTGGGTAGTTGTTGAACAACATCACTCCTAACGTATATGAAGGATCAATGCGAAGAGTTTAAAGGTGGGATTAGGAATAGTGAAACATGGGTGTGAACTTAGTGAGTGGTAAACCAATGCCAGCTAGTGTAGTTTGAAAGAATACGTTTAGTAAATTGTTGTAGTTGCTCGGAAGAGAATTCCAACACCTAACACGATCGGTAGAGAATATCTAGGCGAATTTATAGTAGACATTGCGGGGAGGATTCCGACAAGAGGGGAAATCATAACCCTAGACCTTTCCAATCTTGTCTACAATATTTGCTTTGTTAGTAATAAAATTATAACTTTTTAATAACCTTTCTTTTAGTTAGTAAGAAATCAACTAATTATTCATTATTTCTGGAATTTTATTACTTGAATTCTTGTGAAACTAGCAGTTGTAATTAGTAGGTTAATTCCATGTGGGATTCGACTCCGGACATGTAAATCAGAATATATTTGCAACAACCACTTAGACCTTTTTATAAGGCATAGTTGGGCGTGATCAAATGTCACGACCCCAAATCTTAAATCGGCAGTGATGGCGCCTATCGTGGAACTACGCTAGCCAATAATCGCATAATTACAGTTTCTTTCTAAAATCCCAACCATTTTTCAACATTTCATAAAGTATATAAAAGTATTGAATTCATTAGGCAAAATAAACAGATAAATAATCTAATACATCCCCAAAATTCGGAGTCTACATGTCATGAGCATCTAAGAAAAAAATATGCCAAAAGGTAAATTATTATAATACAAAACCTCCGAACGAATAGCTAGGTACAACAAAACAAGGGAAAACAGAGATGCTGCGGACGCTGAACAGCTACCTATATATCCCGAACTCCGTCTCTGCACAGAATAGGTGGCTAACGCTCGGTATCTGAACCTGAATCTGCACATAGGGGTGGAGGGAGTAATGTGAGTACGCCAACTCAGTATTAATGAAAATAAATTAAGTCTAAGCGGCAAGAAACACATAAAAATCAATATCGTCAGTTCACAATATGCACAGCCTTTCTTTCCAACAGTATATACATAAATATATGAAATCAACATTCTTTAAAAGCCAACTTCAGTAAAATCCTTTGAAAAATGTGTTTTCCAACAATTTCCGAAATAAAAATAACTGAAGGATTTAGTAAAAAATGAAATAAATCATAAGTAGCCCCTCGGGCAAAAATATGAATCATAAATCGCCCCTTGGGCAGAACATTACTCAGCACCTAACAGCCACTCAGTATCAGCCCCTCGGGCAACCTCACAGTCACTCATGTCTCCCAATCACTCATCACTCGGCACACGACACTCATCACTCAGTAGGTACCTGCGCTCACTGGGTGTGTACAGACTCCGGAGGGACTCCTTCAGCCCAAGCGCTAATATCAAGCCACCTCGTGGCGTATCATATCCTCACAATTAGGCCCACGGCCTCACTCAGTCAGAACCTCTCAAAAGCCCCTCGGGCGTATCAGTAAAACGGGGTACTCGACCCAAAACATCATTTTATATCTTAAAATATTGTAAGAAAGGATGAGTTTCGAAAACAGAAATCACAATATGACTGAGTGTAAATCATGTATCAACAATGAGGAAATAGCAGTAAAAAGCCTCCAATGGGGTCTAAACAAGTTGGCACGAGGCCCCAAACATGGTTTATAGCCCAAATATAACAATAGTCTTTAGAACACAATTTAACATATGATTTAGTGTAAAATATGCAACTAAATAGTTGCCGTGGAGAGGACCAAGTCCAATCCAAAAAAAATCAGTGTGCGCCACATACTCGTCATCCGACATGTGCGCCATTCTAAAAACAGTGAGAATATGGAGTCGGGGGTTTCATACCCTCAGGACAAGATTATAACCATTACTTACTTCTACCGGGCCACAATACTAATCTGTGCTGCTCTTGCCCCTGAAATCGGCTCCCTATTGCTTCGAATCTAACCAAAACCAGATTACATCATCAATATACGCAAAGGAACACAACCCAATCGAAAACTATCAATTTATACAAAAATATCGAAATTTGGCCAAACCCGAGCCTCGGGCCCACGTCTCGAAATCTGATAAAATTTACATCACTAGAAACCTTGTCCTCCCACTATTCTACACATACCAAGAACACCGCAATCGGACCACAATTTGCCTACCCAAATCACCAAAAAAAAATTCCCAAACCTCCTCCCATTTTTCCAAACTTTTTCTACTTTAATTCTTCAAATTACAAGCCTAATTCGAATCAAAATAGCATGGGAACGAGTTTTATAATCCGGGAACTTACCTCTACTGAAGACCCTCGAATTCTTTCTTCAATTTGCTCTCAAATAAGCTCCAACTGCATGGAACAATGGAAGAATAACAAAAATTTCGCGGAGGCACTATTTTATACTGTTCTGCCCAGTTAATCCGCACCTGCGGACCTTTCCTCGCACCTGCAGTCCCAGGTGCGCACCTGTGAAATCCCACTAACAGACCAAATTCTCGCACCTGCAATCTCTTCTCCGCACATGCGGCCAACTCTTCGCACCTGCGGACTCCTCCAGCCTAGCCTCTTTTTGCACTTGCGCATGGACCTTCGCACCTGCGGCTCCCCATCTGTAGGTGCGGCCGCACCAGTAGCTTAACACCAGCAGCCATTTGCTGCAAATTTCCTAAGTTCAAACCCCCACCAACCATCCGAAATCAATCCTGATCCCCTCGGGGCCCCAATCAAACATACCAACACACCCATAGCATCATTCAAACTTAGTCGAGCCTTCGAAACACCAAAAACAACATGAAAACACCAAAATTGCATCAAATTCAAGCCTATGAACTTTGAAACTTCTAAATTTTGCCAACGATGCTGAAACCAACCAAAACACCTCCGATTGACCTCGAATTTTGCACACATATCCAAAATGACATTATGAACCTGCTCCGACTGTCAGAATTCCGTTCCGACCCTAATGGCCTATTTTCCACTGCCAACTGGAAATCGCCAAAAACTAACTTTCGCCAATTCAAGCCTAATTCTACACCGGACATCAAAACTTCATTTCGAACACACTCCTAAGTCCCAAATCACCTAACGAAGCTATCCGAGCCAAAAAAATCCGCATTCCGAGGTCGTTTACCAATGATTCAACTCCCAGTTGACTTTTCAATTATTAGGCTACTTTAAGAGGCTAAGTGCCTCAATTCTCACCACGACCACTCCGAACCTAAACCAACTGACCCAAAACAAGATAATTAGGCTAAGCAACATATGATAAAACAGAAACGGGGGAAACGTGGCTAATCTCACGAAACGACTAGCCGGGTCGTTACATCCTCGCCATCTTAAACAAACGTTCGTCCTCGAACGGGTCTAGAAACATACCTGGAGTCTCAAATAAGTGAGGATATCTGTCCCGTATCTCCTTCTCGGTCTCCCAAGTGGCATCTTCCACCAGCTGCCCTCTCCACTGAACTTTCACTGAAACTACATCCTTAGACCTCTGCTTTATGACCTGACGAACCAAAATAGCCACTGGCTCTACCTCATATGACATATCACCCTCGAGCTGAACCGTGCTGAAGTCCAAAACATGAGACGGGTCACCAACATACTTTCGGAGCATCGAAACATGGAACACCGGATGAATACTCGCCAAGCTAGGAGGCAAGGCAAGTCTATAAGACACCTCCCCAATCCTCTGAAGCACCTCGAATGGCCCAATGAACCTGGGACTCATCTTTCCCCTCTTCCCGAACCTCATAACACCCTTTATGGGTGACATCTTCAGCAACACCTTATCCGCAACCATGAAAGATAATCCCGGACCTTCCGGTCCGCATAGATCTTCTTCCTAGACTGCATCGTGCGAAGCCGCTCCTGAATCAACTTCGCCATACCCAACACATCCTGAACCAGGTCTGTGCCCAATAGTCTAGCCTCGCCCGGCTCAAACTAACCAACCGGAGATCTGCAACTCCTACCATATAAAACCCCATACGGAGCCATCTGGATACTCGACTGATAACTATTATTATATGCAAACTCCGCAAGTGGCAGAAACTGGTCCCATGAACCCCCAAAATCAATGACACATGCACGCAACATATCATCCAAACTCTGAATAGTATGCTCCGACTACCCGTCGGTCTGAGGATGAAACGTTGTGCTCAACTCGACCTGAGTACCCAACTCTCTATGTATGACTCTCCAAAATCGAGATGTGAACTGAGTACCTCTGTCAGAAATGATAGAAACTGGAACTCCATGCAATCGAACAATCTCCCTAATATGAATCTCAACTAACCGCTCCGAAGAATAAGTAGTACCAACATGAATGAAGTGTGCGGACTTGGTCAGCCAATCCACAATAACCCATATAACATCAAACCTCATCGAAGTCCGTGGGAGCCCATCTACGAAGTCCATGGTGATCCGCTCCCACTTCCACTTTGGAATATCAAATCTCTGAAGCAATCCACCTGGTCTCTGGTGCTCATACTTGACCTGCTGACAGTTGAGACAGTGAGCCACAAACTCAACAATATCTCTCTTCATCCGCCTCCACCAATAATGTTGTCTCAAATCCTGATACATCTTCGCGGCACCCAGATGGATGGAATACCGCGAACTATGGGCCTCAGCTAGAATCAAATCTCGAAGCCCATCTACATTGGGCATGAAAATCCGGCCATGCATCGTTGTGACCCCATCATCACCAATAACCACATCCCTGGCATCACCGCGAAGGACCCTGTCCTGAAGAACAAGAAAATGTGGATCGTCATACCGGCGTGCTCTAATTTGATTGTAAAGAGAAGACCTGGAGGCTACACAAGCCAATACCCGCAAGGCTCTGATCGATCCAATCTCACCAACTGACCTGCTAAAGCCTGAACATCAAGTGCTAATGGACTCTCTGCTACTGGAAGGCAGGCTAGACTCCCCAAACTCTCCGCTCTGCGACTCAGGGCATCGGCCATTACATTGGCCTTCCCCGGATGATATAAAATAGTTAGATCATAATCCTTGAGAAGCTCCAACCACCTCCTCTGACGCAAATTCAGATCCTTCTGCTTAAGAAGATGCTGCAAACTACGGTGATCAGTGAAAATCTCAAAATGCACTCCATACAAACAATGACGCCAAATATTCAAGGCGTGAACAATAGCTGCTAGCTCAAGATCGTGCAATGGATAATTCTTATCGTGCACCTTCAACTGTCTAGATGCATAGGCAATCACCCTACCGTCCTGCATCAAAACCGCTCCAAGGCCAACTCTCGAGGCATAATAGTAAACTGTATAAGAATGTGAACCCGTAGGCAAAATCAATACCGAAGCTGTAGTCAAAGCTGACTTGAGATTCTGAAAGCTCTCCTCACACTCCCCAATCCATCTGAACTGAGCACCCTTCTGGTTTAATCTGGTCATAGGTGCTGCAATAAATGAAAACCCTCGGCAAAACGACAATAGTACCCTGCCAAACCAAGGAAACGACGAATCTCGGTAGCTGATGACGATCTAGGCCAACTCTGCATTGCCTCTACATTCCTCGGATCAACCTGAATAGCCTCACTAGACACCACGTGCCCCAAGAATGCTACTGAATCAAGCCAGAACTCACACTTCGAAAATTTTACATACAATATCTTCTCCCTCAAGGTCTGAAGCACAACTCTCAAATGCTGCTCGTGATCCTCCCGAGATCGAGAATACACCAAGATATCGTCAATAAACACGATGACGAAAGAGTCTAGATAAGGCCGAAATACACTGTGCATCAAGTGCATAAAGGTTGTTGGGGCATTGGTCAGCCCAAATGACATAACCAGGAACTCATAATGACCATATCTAGTCCTGAAAGCAGTCTTCGGAATGTCTGGCCCCCGAATCTTCAACTGATGATAACCAGAACGCAAGTTAATCTTAGAAAATACTCTGGCACCCTGCAACTGATCAAACAAGTCATCTATACGAGGCAAGGGATACTGGTTCTTCACCGTAACTCTATTCAGCTGCCGATAATCAATACACATACGCATAGAACCATCCTTCTTGTTTACGAACAACACCAGTGCACTCCAAGGTGACACACTAGGCCAAATAAACCCCTTATCTAGGAGTTCCTGAAGCTGCTCCTTTAATTCATTTAGCTCTGCTGGTGCCATACGATAAGGTGGAATAGAAATAGGTTGGGTGCCTGGCACCAGGTCAATACCAAATTTATGTCCCTGTCAGGCGGCATGCCTGGCAGGTCTGCAGGAAACACGTCCGAAAAGTCACGGACCACCGGAACCGAATCAATAGCGGGAGCTTCACCACTGACATCCCTCACAAAAGCCGGATAAGTTAGACACCCTTTCTCAACCATGCGCTGAGCTTTCGGGTAGGAAATCACTCTGCTAGGCATATACTCAGAAGAACCTCTCCACCCAACCCTCGGGCATCCTGGCATAGCTAAGGTCACGGTCTTAGCGTGACAATCAAGAATATCATGACACAGAGATATCCAATCCATGCCCAATATCACATCAAAATTTACCATGTTGAGTAACAGTAGGTCCACTCGGATCTCCAGACCCCCAATAGATATCACACATGACCCATACACACGGTCCACAACAACAGTATCGCCCACCGGAGTCGACACATGAACAGAGATAACTAAAGACACACTGGGCATATCCAGAAAATGGGAAAAATATGAAGAAACATAGGAATATGTAGAACCAGGGTCAAATAAAGCCAAAGCATCTTGGAAACAAACTGATACAATACCGGTGATCACTGCATCGGAGGACATAGCATCTGTCCTGGCTGGAAATGCATACATACGGGCCTAACCTCTACCTGCTCGACCTCCCCCTCTAGGGCGGCCTCTAGCTGACTGACTACCACCCCTGGCTGCTTGGGCGAGCAATGAAGTAACTGGAGCTGAAGTCGAGGGTTGGCCCCTATGCTGAGAAGAACCACCCGGACGACGAGGACACTGCCTCCACATGTTCCCAAACTCTCCACACTCAAAACAACTCCCTGGAGCTGGAGGCGGGGACTGATAGAAACCCCTGGCACCAGAACGGCCACTGGAAGACTCGTGCATAGAAGAACTCTGAACTGGTGGTGCTCGAGCTGCACTCTGAGCTGGGAGGTCACCAAATGAAGTACGGCATGGCTGAGAACCTCGGGGGCCATGCCACGAAGATGCACTACTATAAGCTGGGCGGACTGACTGAGGAGGCCTGAAGAATCAGCCTCTACCATGCTGAAATTACCCCCTGTAGGGAGTGCCACTAGAACTTCCCGATCCACGAGGCCTCTTGGCCTCCCTCTCCTCCACTCCTAGCGGCGAACCGATTCAATATATCTAGTAATGTCAACAACCTGCTCGAATGTAGCATCTGATACTCTCTCCCGGATCATGAATAGGTGGAGCTGATAAGTGAGTCCATCCACAAACCTCCTAATCCTCTCCCTATCAGTAGGGACCAACTCGGTCGCATGACGAGCCAACTTTGAGAACCGCATCTCATACTGTGTCACTGATAGCTCTCCCTGACGCAGCTGCTCAAAAAGCCTGCGTTGCTCCTCCCTGTGAGACTAAGGTACATACTTCTCCAAAATGATAGTGGAGAACTGCTTCCAGGTGAAGGGTGTTGAACCAACGGGCTACGCCTCTCAAAAGACTCCCACCAAGTGAAAGCAGCACCAGAAAACTGAATGTAGCAAATGAGACCCCACTGGTCTCCAAAATCCCAGCAGTACGCAGCATCCTCTGGCACTTATCTAGAAAACCCTGGGTATCCTCTCCCTCAGCACCACTGAATGTCGGAGGCTGTAATCTGCTAAATCTCTCCAGTCTACGTTGCTCGTCCTCTGGCATAGTCGGAACCACAAAGTCCCGAACTGGAGCAACTGGCTGGGTTGGAACCACCCCCGGTATCTGCTGGCCCTGAGTACCCTGCTCAGGTGTCCGGGCAACTGGAGTCTGACTGCCTCCCCCGGCCTGAGAAGTAGCGGCAACTTCCTGAGCAAGGGTTGTACACACCGTCAAGATCTGAGTCAAGGTCTGCCGAAGACCTGGAATGACAATAGGCACTGCTGGTGCCTGAGCCTGCCCAGCTGGAGTATCTGTGGCAGGAATCTGACCCTGAACAGTAGGGGGATCAACCGGCATTGCCCTCGCTACTACACGGGTTGGCCCCTACCCCTACCACGGCCTCGACTTCTCGCTAGTCTAGATGGTGGCTGATCTTCCTGATTGGTAGCGCGAGTCCTCACCATCTGTACGAGAAGGAAACAACAGAAGTTTAGATTTCTGGAATCAACAAAAATGGCACGACAAAATTCAAGAAAATGAGATTGTTCCTAAGGGTTCTGCAGCCTCTCCATGATAAGTACAAACGTCTTCGTACCAATCTGCAAGACTCTACTAAACCTGCTCATGACCGTTGAGTCCTATGTAACCTAGGTTCTGATACCAAACTGTCATGACCCCAAATCCTACATCGGCCGTGATGGCGCCTATCGTGGAACTAGGCTAGCCAATAATCACATAATTACAGTTTCTTTCTAAAATACCAACCATTCTTCAACATTTCATAAAGTATATAAAATTACTGAATTCACTAGGCAAAATAAACAACTAAATAGTCTAATCCATTCCCAAAATCCGGAGTCAACATGTCATGAGCATCTAAGAAAAAAATATGCCAAAAGGTAAACTATTATAATACAAAACCTCCGAACAAATAGCTAGGTACAACAAAAGAAGGGAAAACAGAGATGTTGCGGACACTGAACAACTACCTCTATATCCCAAAATCCGGCTCCGCACGAAATACGTGGCCAACGCTCGATATCTACACCTGAATCTGCACACAGGGGTGCAAGGAGTAATGTGAGTAGGCCAACTCAGTAGTAATGAAAATAAATCAAGTCTAAGCAGCAAGAAACACATAAAAATCAATATCATTAGTCCACAATATGCACAACCTTTCTTTCCAACAGTATATACATAAATATATGAAATTAACATGCTTTAAAAGCCAACTTCAATAAAATTCTTTGAAAAATGTGTTTTCCAACAATTTCCGAAATAAAAATAACCGAAGGATTTAGTATAAAATGAAATAAATCATAAGTAGCCCCTCGGGCAAAAACATGAATCATAAATCGCCCCTCGGGCAGAACATCACTCAGCACCTCACAGCCACTCAGTATCAGCCCCTCGGGCAACCTCACTGTCACCCATGCCTCCCAATCACTCATCACTCGGCACACGACACTCAACACTCAGTAGGTACCTGCGCTCACTGGGGGTGTGTACAGACTCATGAGGGGCTCCTTCAGCCCAAGCGCTAATATCAAGCCACTTCATGGCGTATCATATCCTCAATATCAGGCCCTCGGACTCACTCAGTCAAAACCTCTCAAAAGCCCCTCGGTCGTATCAGTAAAATGGGGTACTCGACCCAAAACATCATTTTATATCTTAAAATATTGTAAGCAAGGATGAGTTTCAAAAACAGAAATCACAATATGACTGAGTGTAAATCATGTATCAACAGTGAGGAAATAGCAGTAAAAAGCCCCCAATAGGGTCTAAACAAGTCGGCACGAGGCCCCAAGCATGGCTTATAGCCCAACTATAACAATAGTGTTTAGAACACAATTTAACATATGATTTAGAGTAAAATACGCAACTCAATAGTTACGATGGAGAGGGCCAAGTCCAATCCAAAAAAAAAATCAGTGTGAGCGACATACTCGTCATCCGACATGTGCGTCATTCTAAAAACAATGAGAAATATGGAGTCCGGGGTTTCATACCGTCAGGACAAGATTTATAACCATTACTTACTTCTACCGGGCCACAATACTAATCCGCGATGCTCTTGCCCCTCAAATCAGCTCCCGATTGCGTCGAATCTAACCAAAACCAGATTAACATTATCAATATACGCCAAAGGAACACAACCCAATCGAAAACTATCAATTTGTACAAAAATCTCAAAATTCAGAAAAACCCGAGCCCCGGGCCCACGTCTCGAAATCCAATAAAATTTAAATTACTAGAAACCTGGTCCTCCCACGATTCTACACATACCAAGAACATCGCAATCGGATCACAATTTGCCTACCTAAATCGCCAAAAGAATTTTCCCAAACCTCCTCCCATTTTTCCAAACTTTTTCTACTTTAATTCTTCAAATTACAAGCCTAATCCGAATCAAAATAGCATAGGAACGAGTTTTATAATCCGGGAACTTACCTCCACTGAAGACCCTCAAATTCTTTCTTCAATTTGCTCTCAAATGAGCTCCAACCGCATGGAACAATAGAAGAATAACCAAAATTTTACGGAGGCACTATTTTATACTGTTCTGCCCAGTTTCCTCTCACCTGCGGTCCCAGGTGCACACCTGCGAAATCCTACTAACAGACCAAATTCTTGCACTCTTCTCCGCATCTGCGGCTTTGCAGGTGCCGCCAACTCTTCGCACCTGCGGACTCCTCCTGCCTAGCCTCTTTTCGCACCTGCGCATGGACCTTCACATCTGCAGCGTCGCACCTACGGCTCCCCATCCGCAGGTGCGGCCACACCAGTAGCTTAACACCATCAGCCATTTGTTGCAAATTTCCCAAGTTCAAACCCCCGCCAACCATCTGAAATCAATCTCGAGCCCCTCGGGGCCCCAACAAAACATACCAGCACACCCCATAGCATCATTAAAACTTAGTCGAGCCTTGGAAACACCAAAAACAACATGAGAACACCAAAATTACATCAAATTCAAGCCTAGCTTTGAAACTTCTAAATTTCGCCAATAATGCTGAAACTAACCAAAACACCTCCGATTGACCTGAAATTTTGCACACATATCCAAAATGACATTACGAACCTGCTCCAATTGTCGGAATTCCATTCCGACCCCGATGGCCTATTTTCCACTGCCGACCGGAAATCGTCAAAAACTAACTTTCGCCAATTCAAGCCTAATTCTACACCGGACATCAAAACTTCATTTCAAACACACTCCTAAGTCCCAAATCACTTAATGAAGCTATCCAAGTCAAAAAAATTCGTATTCCGAGGTCATTTACCAATAAGTCAACTTCCAGTTGACTTTTACACTATTAGGCTACTTTAAGATGCTAAGTGCCTCAATTCTCACCACGACCACTCCGAACCCAAACCAACTGACCCAAAACAACATAATTAGGCTAAGTAACATATGATAAAATAGAAATGGGGAAAATGGGGATAATCTCACGGAACGACCGGTCGGGTCGTTACATCAAACTTTTTTGCCGTTACCGGGGAATTAATGATGTTATTAACTACAGCTAGAAGAATTGCTAGGATTCTTAGTTTAGTCAATTTTCTTAATTTTAAACTCATTGTACTGAAATTCTAATGTTTCTAGTCTTGTGTGTTACATGTGCATGTCTAGAAACTCCTCAAGAACTCGTGAACAATTTGAAGCATTACCGGATCCTGAGAAAACTTTCAAGGCATTAAATCGTGCAAACAAGAAGGACAAATAATAATAAAACCCAATAAAACAGATTGAACTAGACATGGATGACATCATAGACAACCAAAATGGAAATGACTCGAACAATCAGGGTGTAGTACCTCTTGTTCCAGAAGCAACCCTATATGATTGGGTATGGCCCAAGCTAAAAATATAGCAACTGCAATTGCAGTCCCTCAGATACAAGCTGAATAATTTCAAATCACTAACAAAATGCTACATTTGTTGCAGAACATAGACAGTTCTCTGGGTCTTACATTGAAGATCCACAGCAGCACCTGAAAAACTTTTTGTCAATTTATGTCACTCAAAGGCAATTGAATGTGACATTGGAAGCCATCAGACTGTTATTATTTCCATTCTCAGTGATCGGAGAAGCTCAGACTTGGCTTAATTCGCTCCCCATAAACTTCATCACCACTTAGGAGGAATTATTCAAGTAGTTTTTGACTAAGTTTTAACCAACCCAATAATACTTCCAAGAAAGTTGATGATATATTGAGCTTCAGGAAAAAACCGGCTAAAACACTACAAGAATTGTGGGAGAGGCTCAAGGGGATGCTGGTTAAGTGTCCACATCATGGTATTCCAGATCAGATGTTGGGACAAAGGTTTTACATGGGATTGGCAGATAGTTGAAGGCCAATGTTGATGCTTCAGCAGGTGGAACATTTCTTAATAAATCATTTAGAGAGTGTAAGGTCCTGCTAGATAAAATGGCTCAAAACTTAGAATGGATGACAAGAGACACTACAATCACCACTGTAGTTCACTCAGTAGATTTGGAACCGAACAACTCCATAGCCGAGAATATGGCCACTCTGATGACGTAAATGAGTATCCTCACGAAGATTAATTAACCAGGCCAGAAGCAGGTACACATAGTTGACACAACTAATGGAGGCTTATGCACACCACGCATTAACCAACCATATGTGTGCTTGTGGAGTGGTGAAAGTGACAGTCAGAACTATCAAGAGAATATGAACTATGTGGGAAACTACAGAGGCAAGGTGGTCAGAATTGGGGGTAGCAGAATCAGCAATATAGACCAGCACAGCAGCAGTACAATAACAACAACAATCCTAGAGCTATGAGACCACAGGGTCAACTCATGCCTTACCAAAGGCAACCGGGATACAATCAGCAAATTTAGCAGCTAGCTTATCAATAGCCTCAACAACAACAGATAACGAGTCAAGATGATGAGTGGTCTAAAATTAAAGGAATGTTACAACAACTGACTGGGTCTAATGGAAAACTGCAAGAGAAGGTTGAAGCATATGACTCAATTATAAAAGTCATTGAGATTTAATTAGGGTAGATATATACGGCTCTGAGTAATTGTCCCCAAGGGACGTTACCTCCTAACACACATGTCAATACAAAAGATCAGGGCCCAAAGCAGCTTATGGCGGTGAGTTTAAAAAATAGTAGAGATCTTGATATAGAGTAAGAAATTACTCGCAAAAGCCGACCAACTGAGATACTTGTGCCTGTACCAATTAAGGTAGATGAGTCAACAGAGTTAACAGAGGTAACAATATAACATGCATAAGAGAAAACAAGCAAAGAAAAAGAGGTTGCAAAGAAGACTGAGAAAGTGCAAGAGAAGGCGTCAGAAAAAGTGTCTGAGACAGATCTGACTCAAGTCGCGGGAAGGAAGTGACCTCCATCACCCTTCCCGCAGAGGTTGGCTAACTATCATAAGGATAAGCGGTAAAATACATGGAGATGTTGAAGTAGATTCTGGTAAAGATTCCACTAATTGATGCCTTGAGGGAGATGCCCGACTATGCAAAAGTGATGAAAGGACTTGATGTCTCGCAAGTTCAACTTTCAAGACTTGGCAACTGTGATATTGACCCAGACTTGTAGTGTCGACCTATAGCTGAGAAGCTATCCGACCCTGGAAGCTTCACAATCCCCTGCACCACAGGTAGCTCTGCATTCGCCAATGCATTGTGTGATTTGGGGGAGAGCATAAATCTGATGCCATTGTCTATCTATAAAAAGTTAGGCATTAGAAGAGCAAGGCCAACATCCATGTTACTATAGCTAGCTGACCGAATGTGAAAATCCCATCAGGTATACTTGACAATGTACTTGTTCAAGTTTGAAAGTTTATTTTTCAGGTAGACTTTGTCATTATGGACTACCAGGTTGATGAGTAGATTCCCATAATTTTGGGAAGGCCGCTCTTGGCCACAGGGAGAGCCCTAATTGATTATGGTACAAGGGAGCTGAAGATGAGGCTGAATAATGAAGAAATAACATTTAATGTGCAAAAAAGTCTATGTGGCAACCCAGTGAGTTTGCAAATTACTCTTTGAATGAAGCAGTGGATGTGATCATGGGGGAAGATGATGAGGCACTTAATGCAAAAGACCCTCTAACAACCTGCCTCATGAACTTAGAAGAGGTAAATGGTTAGGACTTGGCAGAGTGGGTGTTGGCTCTTGAAGGCTAAGGGTACTGGAAGAGAGAGCTCGAATTCGAGCCTTTACACTTAGAAGAAAGAAAGACCCCTCCAGCTAAGCCATGAAACGAAGATCAACCACAGTTGGAGATAAAATTGGTACCATCTCACCTCAGGTATGCTTTCTTGGGACCTAAATCGACTCTACCTGTTATTATCTCATCTAGTTTGTTAGATGTGCATGTAGAAAAGCTTTTGCAGGTTTTGAAAGAATGCAAGACTGCAATTGGTTGGACCATTGCAGACATTAAGGGTATCATCCCGGCCTTCTATATGCATAAGATTCTACTGGAATATGGGCACAAACCTTCCAGAGAACATCAAAGAGGCTGAACCCCAATATGAAAGAAGTCGTGAAGAAGGAAGTGATCAGGTGATTAGATGTGGGAATCATTTTCCCTATCTCTGACAGCAACCGGGTTAGCCCAGTTCAGTGTGTGCCAAAGAAAGGTGGAATAACTATGGTGAAAAATTAGAACAACTAGTTGATCTCAACAAGAGCAGTCACGGGATGTCAAATTCGTATGGACTACAGAAGGTTGAGCAAGGCCACCCAAAAAGACCATTTTCCCTTCCTATTCATTGATTAGATGTTAGATAGATTGGAAGGGATGTCCTACTTTTGCTTATTGGATGGATACTCGGGGTATGATCATATCTCTATTGCACAGTAGGATAGAGAGAAAACGTCATTCACCTGCCTGTATGGCATCTATGCTTTCTGGAGAATGTTGTTTGGGGTATGCAATGCACCCGACACATTTCAAAGGTGCATGAAGTCCATCTTCACACATATTATAGAGGACATAATGGAGGTTTTCATGGATGATTTCTCAGTGGAATGGAACTCGTTCGATGACTGCCTTAGGAATCTAAAAAGAGTGCTGAAGAGATGTATGGAGATTAATCTGGTACTAAACTGGGAAAAGTTTCATTTGATGGTACATGAAGGTATAGTCTTGGGACACCTAGTGTCAAGTAAGGGCATTGAGGTGGACCATGATAAGGTTTATGTAATATAGAAGTTTCCACCACCCACGTTCATCAAGGTAATAAGAATTTTCCTTGGTCACGACGGTTTTTACAAGCGGTTTATAAAAGATTTTTCCAAGATTGCTAACCCTTTGTGTAAATTTAGTGAAAACGATCACCGTTTTGTGTTTTCTGATGACTGTAGGGTAGCTTTTGAGGAATTGGAGAAGAGGATGGTGTCTGCACCTATCATAGTTTCACCTGACTAGGAACAACCATTTGAGCTGATGTGCAACGCAAACGATTATGTTGTGGGATCAGTGCTGGGGCAGCAAAAGGAGAAGGTCATGCACCCAATCTACTATGCATGTAGAACCCTGAGTGGTGCCCAACTAAACTAGATTGTGACCGAGAAGGAGATGCTAGCAGTGGTGTTCGCATTTGATAGATTTCGGTCATACCCGATAGGCGCTAAGATAATTATTTATATTGACCATGTTGCTCTCAATTACCAATTGACAAAAAGGAGTCTAAGTTGTGCCTGATTCAATGGGTGATACTACTACAAGAATTTGACCTGGAAATTCGTGATCGAAGGGAAACGGAGAACCAAGTGGCTGATCACTTTTCCAGGATGGAAGGATCAGAGAAGAAGGTTGAGGTAGAAGATATCGTGGAGACTTTCCCGGATGAAAAAATGTTTCCCACAAGACTTGAGCTAGCGCCATGGTATGCATACATTGAAAACTACCTGGCGAGTGGTATTGTCCCCTATGACCTTTCCTCTGTACAAAAGAAAAAGATCTTTCGTGATTGTCGCATTTACTTCTAGGATAAGCCTTATCTGTTCATGATTTGTGTTGATAACATGATCCAAAGATGTATTACCGAAATAGACCAATCCTTTATTTTTCAGGTTTGTCATGTATCCTCATATGGTGGCCATTTTGGGGGAGTAAGGACAGTTGCGAAGGTGTTGGAGTCGGGCTTCTACTGGCCGAAATTGTTCAAAGATGCACACTTCTAGGTGAAGAGTTGTGATGAATGCCATCAGACCGGGAATATTTCCCATCGACGTGAGATGCCCATGAACCCAATTTAGGAGGTGGAAGTATTTGATGTATTAGGAATCAATTTCATGAGCCTTTTGTCAGCTATTATGGCAATAAGTAAATATTCGTAGTTGTGGACTATGTGTCAAAATTGGTCGACATTGTGGCACTCCCTACAAATGATGGAAAGAGGATCATTGGTTTTTTGAGTACGAATATATTCACCCGGTTTGGCACTCCAAGGGCAATAATCAGTGATGGAGTCACTCACTTCTGCAACCAAGCCTTCGCAATGTTTTTAGCAAAATATGGTGTTCGCCACAAGGTTACTACCCCATATCACCCACAAACAAGTGGGCAAGTGAAGGTTTCGAACAAATACATAATGAGTGTTTTGACAAAGACCGTGAATGCTACAAGAATGGATTAGGCGAGAAAGTTAGATGATGCACTTTTGGCCTATCGTACTGCTTTCAAAACTCCAATTGGCATGTCGCTGTATAAATTGATGTTTGGGAAGGTGTGTCACTTACCCGTAAAGTTGAATAATAAAACGACGTGGGCATTGAGGCAACTAAATCTGGATATAGAAGTTGCGGGTACAAGTAGAATCACAGAGTAGTATGAGCTTGACGAGTTTCATTACCATGCTTTTGAGAGCACAAGGCTATACAAGGAGATAATGAAGATGAAGCATGACAAAAATATTCTTGAGTGGGGTTTTAAACCTGGAGATGTGGTATTGCTATTCAATTTGAGATTGAAGTTGTTTCGGGGCAAGTTGAAGTCAAGATAATCAGGACCATTTCGTGTGGTAGAGATGCATTCAACTGAAGCCGTCGATATTGCATCAGAAGATGGCTCCCGCAAGTTCAAAGTTAATGGGAAAATACTAAAACATTATCGAGGCACGATTGAGGAAGATAAAGTGATCTCGTCCTTGTACTAGAAAGATCCTTGATAAGGGATATCCCGAGTCGTGCCGCGACGTTTAATCGGGCGCTTCTTGGGAGGCAACCCATGGTTTTGTTGTAATTCTTCATGTCGCGACATTAAATGAAGCGCTAATTGGGAGGAAACCTAGTTTTCATTTTTTTTCTTTATTTTCCTTGTTTGATTTGGAATTGTGGAAGTATTGATATGTTTATGAATGTTGCAGGAATGTGATTGTGCGAATTGGAATGACTCGGGGTGAAGAAATCATGGGAAAAGGAAAAAAGTGGCTAAATTTGAAAAGCGGAACAAATGGCCAGCACTGGGCTCGTCTAAATCTGTGCCTCACATGAATGCGGTCCCAGGCCAGCCAAATGAAAAAAAATAGTAAAGTTCGTCCATGCCTGACTCCCGAAAATTGCAAAGCTGAAAAAATGGCCAGTTAGGTCGCGTCTACGCCCGCGCGCTACAGGCAAGTAGATGCGCCAACAATGCTAGCCTCTTCTTGCGGACAGTGAGGTCCGCCATGGCGCGGCTAACTTCGCCAATTTGTCTTAAATCTTTTTTATTTTGTATTTTTTTCTTTCATTCTTTTTTCTCTAGCTTTTGTTTTTCCTTTTGTTTTTTTCGAATAACTTAAGACCCTTTCCCCAGTGTTCCCAGTACTTATTTCCCTCTCTCTCTCTATCGCGATCAAACACCCCAGCCCCATCCCTATGCCTTTGACTTTCTTCCAATATTCCCTAATTGGTAAGACACCACCCTCTTTTATTTCGTTTCTATTCACTTTTCCTTTCCCCCTCCCTCTTCATTTTTTTTTATGTTAATACCCAACCCCGCGTAGCATTCCCCCCCCCCCCCCCCCCCCCCCCCCCCCCCCCCGTAAAACTTGTCCCCTCGTGTCAGTTTTGTGTCTATATTTTATTTTTACTTTTCTTATTTTTTGCTTCTTGTTCTAGTTTTTATTTTGGTAGAGTTGCGTGAATTGTTCGAATTTTGGATCATGCTTTGTTAGAAGATTGGTTGGTTACTAGACTAAGTAAGGTGGGAAACTACAATTCCCACCACCTCACTCAAATTGGGAGGGAAAACCACATACCACTTGCATTGAAACATGAAGGTTAAAATTATGCATATAAGGACTTCGACGAATTGCCCGAATGAGAATTTTGATAGGTTTTGCAAAGTCTAAGAAGAAAGACAAATTGTTTTGGCAATAGGAACATCTCTTGAGTGTGGGGTAGTTGTTTTGCGGTCTTCGTACTTAAATTTCATTCATTTTAGAACGAATGTCAAACCGCGGACAACTTAGGCACGACTCGTGCGTCGTCCTATCCACTTGATATTCAATGATACTAAGTAACCTTTTAACAATGCAATTCAGTTGTAGTAGTCAATTGTACCTTGGTTGCATACTTACGCTTTCAGGGTAAGTGTGAGGTGGATGTGCAACGCTATGACTCAATGTCACACATTGTACTAATATATGTTTTGTATCTTTGTATCTTTTGCAGGTGATATGGTTGTATCTAAAACACCGACTGGAAGCCATGGAACAAGTATTAATGGTAAACCACCCCCCAAGAAATCACCAACTGACAAGAATGTGGAGGATACGGGTGCTACAGAGGCACGAACAAAAGCTAGGCATGATAAGGAAAAGGGTGGAATTTCTGAGGTGGACACCAAGGATACCAATCTGAGTACTGAGCAGCCCGCACAAACACAACAAAGGGCACATCAATCAGGGTCGTCTAGTCCAAGAGAGGTTCCGGTCCAAATTACAGAGGGAGCTTCAAAGACACCACCGGCTAAGAAGCGGAAAGTATCTAAGGTGAATGGAAAGGGAAAGGCAAAAAAGTTTGTCGAGTCAGAATTTAAATTTGACTCATCTGATAACGAGGAGACAATGATTTCTTTGCCCGAAAGTAAGGGGAGCCGAGTGCTCGGGTTGATACGTCTGTGTGGGAGAAAAACTTTGTGAGTGAAAGTGCATGGAAAAAAAGGAAGACTATAAAGACTAAGCGGATCAATCCAATACTGTTTGAAAGACCATTGAATTTTGGGGCCACCAAGTCAAGCTGCCCGGATATTTTGCGAGCAATAGAGAAGAATGGATGCACACACTTTGCTCAAGGGCCGAAGGGCGAGGCGAAATTGACTCTTGTACGCGAGTTGTATGCAAACTGGGATCCTAACAGGGGCAATGGCATTGTTTAGGTTCGTGGGACTGAAGTTGACATCTCCGCCACAACAATAAATAGGTACTACCATAAACCCCCACTATCCGAATCAAAGTACTAGAGGAGAGAGCAAAGGCCAGATTTAGACCACATAGTTGCAGTAATGTGTGCGGTATCGGGACGGGTCAAATGGACAGATAATGATGGGTTGGAAAAAATGTAGATGAACAAAGTGGCTCGAGCATGGTTGAATTGGGTCTGCCACAGACTAAAGCCAGCAACACACAAGTCAACTGTGATTTGGGAGTGAGTATTCTTGGTATATGCCCTGATGACGGGTATTGTGGTGAACATTGGAGCTATTTTGCAAAGTGAAATGGTGAAGGCCCGAAAGAACATGCAATGGAAGCTCTACTTTAAGCATACTTTGATTGTGTTACTTTCTTAATACAAGTTGAATGAGGAGGATGATGAGATATGTGGAGGCACAGAGTTGGCATTTCATGATATTTGTTATGTTGAAGACCCATCGGCAACAACTATAAGTAAGAAGGGGCATGGTGAGCACATCACTGATATGGAGGGCGCACTTCAGCAGATGCGATTAGATTTTGAGGCACAAGACTGTGCTTTGCTAGCCGCACAGGAGACTAGGGATAAGTGGATACGAGATCAGTTCACTGTGCTACTCAAGGTTGTTCGTGGACGAGACATGTATGGCACATTGGAGTCCAGACAAACTTTGAGGAGTGAGGAGATGCAGATTTGTCTGCTTTGAGTGTTACTGATGGCACTGAGGAGCCAACAAAGGTTCAAGAGGTGGTTGTTGGGGATGCTGCTTCGACTAGGGAGGCTGAGATGATAGCAGTCATCGACACATCTAGTGTCGCACTGGAGGTCCATCAGCATTGAGGATCGAGGTTTGTGACCGGTCCTCCCTGTAGCCTGAGATATGATGACGACGTTCCTGACACCCACTCTATTATTGATCATTTATTGTATGTTTATGTGATATTGTGCAACTGGGGTAGTGCACTCTCCTAAGTGTGGGTGGGGTGGCCATAATTTGATTTTTGTGGCATGTGTTTAATTGCTAGTGATACAATTTATGATGATCACACTTAAGACCATTGTAATTGTATAATTGTGGTAAGATTTTTATTGGCGGAATTCGGGTTTTCTATAAACCACAGTTTTTTCCCGAAGATGCCACTTTCTTGAACCGGGTGGTCTTAGGTAGTTTGTCTTTCCAAAACTTTGTAAAAATTTACGGAATTTGCCCAATGATGGATTTCCTAGGTATTTTTCTCGAGGGCTTAAAGTCTAAAGAAAAAATACAAAATATTTTTTTATTTCTTTTCCGTTGGTTTTTTGAATTGGTATTGGAATGGGAAGAGCTTGAGTATTATGCTTCCTGACATATTTTATATCGGGGCTTAGACCTGAATCATTTGTGCTTAGTACTTTCCTCGTAATTCTTGTGATTATGTGCCTTGAGAATATATGTGACTTTATTCTGACTATTGGGCTCATCTTTTAACTCTTGCTATGTACTTCATATATGGTTTAGTTTTACGATGACTGTGCTTAGTTGCTTTAACTTGAGAGTCGGATCTGAGCCGTCTTGAGTCGGTCATGTGCATTGTGCGAGATGGAAAGTTTGAGTTGTACTTTGTGACATCCCAGGCAAGTCTAGAACTTTCCCCGTGTGTGAGTCGAAGCGAAATGATTAAGTATCATAAGACTAGGAGATTATATAAGTGTTTCTTTGATTGACCATTTAATCTCTTTTGTCCACCAGTGCTAATATTATCCATAGTCAACCCTTTTGAGCCTGTAGACCTTTTACTTGGCACTCACATTACAAGCTAAATACCCTTTTGTTTTTAATAAAATCTTGTTCACCCTTTACCTCTGAATGCACTTAAGTCGCTATAAGAGTAAAAAGAGAGATCGGGTAGCTTTTGCGTGGAACCACAGGAAGGTCGAGAAGGTACGTCGTGTTTAAATGAATTAGTAGCTGGAAACACCAAAATTAAGGGGAGTGTAAAAGAAACGAAATGAAAAGAAAAAAAAAGATTTTGAAGTACACCTTCCATGTATTGATCCGGGTTATTGAGCATCTATGTGATGATATGCTTAAAGAAGAAGGTCCTAATCGTGTATTAGTTCGTGGCATGACATTGACTTGGTCGTGATGCGAAGTGTTTGAAAGTGAAGTATAGTGTATTAAAGTTCTTAGGAGGGATAGTCACTAGTTTTTTCAAATATATCCTACTAGTCCCTTAGCCTACAATACAACCTATGAAGTCCTACTTGATCTCAATCTATGTGAACTTAAATTAGTTGAATCTTACACTACGGGCAAGCCTATGGTACGAACTTGGTGACATATGAGTTACTTTTTGTGAGAAGGAGCGAATTCTTTTTATTTGAGTGTGTGGACTACTTTCTCTCTTTGGTTTGTTGGTGAAGGCACATGATTTATAAAGGATGGGTAAAGTCCTTGGTTTTTGAGTTAGTACAAGAAGCGAGTCTTAGTTTGGAATATATTGGAGTCAAATTTTGAGGCTAGGATGTTAGAGAGAGTCAGAATATTATTTTAATTAGTCTAGGGATGACGTAAAGCTTGAGGAAAAGTATGAATAGTGTTAGTATAAACCATTTTCATTGGCATGATGCTTGAGTAGATTTGGAAATTTGTTTCTTGCCGATGTGCTTAATTTTAGGCGCTCGAGGACGAGCAAAAAGTTTAAGTGTGGGGTGGTGCTAAATGACCAAAAATGCATGATTTTGAGTGTATTTTCATCTTATTTGTCGTGTGAGTTGGGGGATATTATATGATTTTTTGAAGTGAATTAAACTCATTACGTGTTTCTTGTGTATAGGAGTGAGCTCGGATGATAATGGATCAAAAGGTATCAAATTGTCGCAAAAAGTAAAAAATGGAAGGATTGGAAGCTCGTCTATTCTCGTGCGTGGCACGAAAATGGAAGCGAAAAGGGAGAAAAGTGAAGGTAAAAAACAAAGAAGTGAAGAAAAGGCACAGATCACTTCACGGAATGGAAAATTTTCAAAAGTTGAACCAGCGTCCATGGGCGCGCGACGCGTGGAGGCAAGCGCAAATTCTAGTTTTTCCCATCTGAACTTGGATTGAAAAGTTCCGCCTCATATCAACCTAAGTGATATAAATACATCAAAGAATGACTTTTAAGAGTTACACAATGTCTTTGAAGGTAAGAACAAGCAAGGAGCAAGACGGAAGATTCCAAAACGAGTTTTTATCTTTCTTCTTCATTTTTCTATTATTGGTGATGAATTCTTATATTGTAGCTGTACAAATAATTATGAGTAGCTAAACTCTTTATTCTAAGATTTGATGGAACCTCTTGGTGGATGAGTTTTTGTTGCGTTTAATATAAGTTTGCCATTGGATTTTCTTTACTTGTTCAACTACGTGATAATTGTGCTTGATTGAAGGGCCCTCAGTTGGCTATGCCAATTTAGTATGTATTACTTGGAAAATAGTACATATTTAGGTGGTTGTTGAATAACATCACTCCTAACGTATATGAGGGGTCAATACAGAAGGTTTGAAGGTAGGATTAGGAATAAGAAAACCATGGTGTGAACTTAGTGAGCGGTGAACCAATGCCAGCTAGTGTAGTTCGGAATAATACGTCTAGTAAATTGTTGTAGTTTCTCGGAAGAGAAATACGGTACCTAAAGTGCTTACGGTCGGTAGAGAATATCTAGGCGAATTTATAATAGACGTAGCGGGGAGGATCTCGACAAGAGGGGAAATCATAACCTTAGACCTTTCCAATCTTGTCTACAACATTTGCTTTGTTAGTAATAAAATTATAGCTTTTTAATTACCTTGCTTTTAGTTTGTAAACAATCTATTCATTATTCAATACTTTTTGAAATTGATTACTTGAATTCTTGTGAAACTAGCAGTTGTGAGTAGTAGGTTAATTTCCTATGGGATTCGACTCCAAACTTATAAACTGAATTATGTTTACAACGATCGCTTAGTCCTTTTTATACGGTATAGTTGGGATGATCACATACTTTCATGAATATCAAATAAATCCAAGGAAGTCTGCATTCGTTCCAGCCCTTGAATCAAGGAGATAATCAAGAGAGAAGAATCAAGGGAGAAATATAATTGTACTCACAATTGATTAGTAAAAATATTTTTCTCCTATTTTGTGATTTTTGTTTTATTTTTCATATCTCAAAAAATTTGTTGCAAACAAATTGGCATGCCTAGCGGGACCAGTTCTACCTTTCATCTCTTCCCCCTGCAAATTGAAAACTACCAATTTCAAAATCATTTGTAGCGATGGTTGAGTACTTTAAGTCTCATCTTCAAGTATCAGCAAGCCTACACCCTGATAAACTTTAAAGTGGGAGTATTTGTAGATATTAAAATTTTAACGGATTAAACTCATACAAAATTTGGGCTAAATCCTAAATTCAAGACACTACAAGACGACTCTTGCAATTCTACGAGTTTATTAAGATTGCTTGAAGGCTACTCTATAAAAATCTGAAATTTAAAGATACTCTACCTTAACCCTAGGCCACTCCTATCAAAAAAGGTTACATTCTCCCTTAAAAGAGGATCTCGAAAATGGAGATCATTTCGAAAATTTCATAAACTCGGGGGATACGAGCAAAGAGATCAAGATATGGCCGAATAATTTTTGATAATCATATACTTCAAGAAAATCTATAATATACTTTCATGGATATCAAATAAATCCAAGGGAATCTGTATCATCCTACGTTTGAGAAACTCGCTGCTCCCGCCCTTGAAACAAGAAGATAATCAGGAGAGGAGAAACAAAATTGTCCTTATAGTTAATTAATAAAAATATTTTTTTCTTATTTTGTGATTGCTATTTAATTTTTCATATCCCAAAATATTTGTTGCAAACAGTGTAATCTAAATATTTAACACTACGAGTTACTGATGTGTGGCTAGAATTCGTGATTTTAAGCATTATATCCCTCGCATTTTATGAGCTTT